>WUWR02000265.1:0-21979 GCA_009982885.2 Hyles vespertilio
TCGGACGGCGCCTCCCCTGCCCTAACAATCCGCCTACCCGTTAGCGGTGCTTGAAATGATATTCATTCGCGGTAGCCGGACGGATCTCTTCACGTAAACCGCTGGGCGCAAATTCGGCCGGGAGAAGTGCGTAGCGGAGGTTGTGATCCGATAACCGACCAATCACCCAGCGGTGACGGACAAGGCGGTATTATCATGCGAGACACTGGGCTAAGTTTGCGACGGAGGCATGTGATTGTGAGCTTCAGGTGCGAAGATTCGCAGAGCGGATTTGCTGGTGAGTATAAGCACAACAAAGGAGGTCACTCTCAATCAGCCTTTGGCAGCGCTCCGATTTTTGACACAAAGAGAGGGACGATGTTGTGAAGTGACCGCCAGGCCCGCATAGGACTTCGATGCTTACGGCAACCACTGGTATTGACGCAATCGGAGGTATTGTAAACAGAGAATACTGTAGGCGAGATAGATTCACAAACAGCCCAAAAGACTAAGAAAAGATTAATTAAGAACTATCTTTTCTTATTTAATGAACGAAGACATGTTTGAAAGGTAAGTTCGGTTAAGCAGACAGTTGCAAAAAACTGCGCCAAAATGAAAGCAGATGGCAAATACAGCCTAAGAATTCTTATTAAAGATTAGAGCACAAGGGCGTCAACGATAAAACAGCAACACCGACAAATGCAATAATATTAATTTTCATACGAGATCAGAACAAATTTTTTTAGACCAGCCACAGAATAATAGCTGGTCTCTTGATTAAAAAGAGAGCAACCAAGGGTCTACGCCTGCCATTATCTATAGCCCAGCGACTGCATACTCTTTACAACCAGGACATTTGAACACGGCCCGTCTGGGCACTAACCTTCCCTGGTAATTTGAGGGTTACATCAGCAATGGCCGCCTTGCGCAGAACGTAACCTCGTTTTTTTTTTTTTCAGGGAGCCACGCGCAAAAAAGTCTGATAATGAGCGCTCATCCGAGACTAATAGTCGGACGCCTAAATCAAAGGTAAATCGGATTTTTGCCACAGCGAAATCACTTGGGTTAATAACAGGATCGATAGCGCGCTGACCAGATTATCGCTGCAGATTTTATTGTGAACTAAGCTTTAAGGACACCCATTCCCTTGAACTTTCAGAAGTACCGGCTGCCTGCTTGTGAGGGAAAAGGTAAGTCCATTTAAGCGGTTTAAATCAAATTCACATAGTCCCCTGACGAAACCATGAGCATCAACATATTTAACGAACTCGGGTATATAGGTAGTTAAGGGGTTTTAAGCAAAATCCCAATCTTTGGGGTTGAGAAGTTGAAAAGACCGTTGATTTGTCTTCGTAGGGGAAATACATCTCAGCAATAAACATCGCATCGACATTATGTGGATAGAGATCAAAGTAAATGTTTGTGTTATTTATATCGAACACACAGAAACGAACTTGTCCTAAAACAAAGAATGATTCTGCACTCGTGTAGGAGGAGCGGGCACAGTCATGTAAGAAGGCACGGCTAGCTTTACGGTTAAAATCACTACTTGTGAACGATTAATCTGCCCTCAGTAATAGCAACACACCAAGAATAACCCAATAGGTTTGCGGATCTCTTAACGAGTTCTTCAAGAAAGAAGATAATGTTGCTAAAAGCGCAGCGGAAAGATAAGGAATGAGCGCATAGCGTGCAAGTAACCCTCATTCCTTTAGCGCCGGGCAACAAACTTCCAGAATATACTCCCAAACAAAGAATCGCCCTGGTTTTATCATTACTGCCAGAGAGAGAAACAATGCAAAAATCAAAGCCAGCCTTAACTTCATCCAGACATCTTTCTTGTTTATAAAAAGAATTGAAAGTAAGAAAAAACAAACACAAGTACAATGAACGCGGGAAAAACCAACATTTAACTCTCCGACTCGCTGGACAGACCCAAAGTGGTTCCCAAAAAACAAATCGGCAAGTTTTCCAAAAGCAGGTTAGAAGAACCAGAGAATCAGCAGTGTGACTATTTTGGCGCCCATAATAAGTAACTGAGTAAAGATTTTGCCCGCCCGTTTCTTTGCTTTCGGCAAATAAAATAAGAAAAGGGGAATTATAGAAGCAACGAACGAAAAGAGAAAAGGCAAACAAAAAATAAAGAATAAATAATTCACCTCAAAGAGAGATTCTCGCAAAGCGTACTGAATAAAAATGGAGGATATACATATTATAAAATAGAAGTGAAAAAGATAGATAGAACCAAGCCAGTATAAACAGAGGGTTATCAGCCAACATGCCGATAAAATAAAAATACAGCGGAAAAACTTCCTAGATGATGGATTCTTTCTAAAACCTGCGTAACCGAACAAGAAAACCTATCTTGAGGAAGTAGAGCCGTCCAGCGGAGCAAAAGTGACAAGATTAGCAATTGTCATGATGCATTTGCCCGTCAGAGGTTGCTGAGGCCTAAAAATCATGACCAGCAGGTGAGGTGGTGCGTGAGTATAACCACCTTTAAAACATGGAGCGCAGATAGAAAAAGATATCAAGCCAACGCTTTCAATGTTATGTTAACAAATCAGATGCCAGAAACACATCCAAACCTAAAAACTTCTAAATGAAAAAACATACCAAAGATAAAACTATCCATCATTATAGCCCAAGGTATCTTTGTAGGGATAGAAATAGGCTACTATGATTCAATGTAGCCTGCCCCTAAAGAAATTGTACCAGTGCTGTAAAAAACTGGTTTATATCATCCATCGAAAACGACTACCAATAACAAATTCAAAGCCATGTGAGAATTGTCTGGAGAAAACAATCCCAACGTTATGATAAAGGCCAGAAGAATAATAGAATTATGACACTTTCTGTTGGATATAATTTAGCATATTAAAATAAATACGCTTACAGGAAATTGAAAGATAGGAAAGCGCTTAAGGTCACGACGACCTACGGTCCCACTTTCTAAAATCAACCGGTCACAAACGAAATTGATGCTAACAGAATCAATCCGTGTTGAGAGTAATGCCGTAGGCCAAGCGAGAAACAGCCCAGTTTCGAACTAGTGGTGGCCAAAGGAAATGCTAAAACGAATCGGTATATGACAAGAGTGCTAAGATGCCATAAAACCTCACGAGGCCGTCAGTTGCATAGAACACCTAAGGACATTTTGCGATGCGAATCCCATCTCCTGTAAGTGTTCAAATGACTCGCTGACCCTTCCACTCCTGGCAACTGTAAGGGGTATCCACATCCTGTAAGGCAATCCGGATTTCGAGAGTCATGCCATGGCGTTTCTGTTTCAGTCCTCAAACCTTTGTGCCATTGCCAGGGAATGATTTAACATAGCGACGTGAAAAAACACGGTACCGAAACATATCCGGAAAACTTGCACCGAAAATACTTTTCACGCATCCGGTAAGCATCTTAGTACCTAAAGTATGCCCATACGATACGCTTCTTTAGCTTCATGTTTTTCTGGACCCGACAACATAGTCACGGCGTTCATTGATTAATCTCTCAATCAGTTTGGCGGAGTTCCCTTGCCGAATCGTAGGCTTGGCAATCGCCATCACCATTATGTAAAATGTCAGCAATGATGGCCGCGAACATGAGCCTGACGCATTACCCTTTTCCCGTTCGTTAACGGTAAAAAACTTAGCACCTGCCGCAAGTGCTCGAAAGCAGCAGTATCGTCATTTGAATTATTGTCAAAAACATAAATTGATGCTGAAGGGAGATATTGTTTGAAATCTTAACTCACTTGTGAAATTGAGACACCCTCATTATAACAATGGCAACAACAACTGCAATATCATATTCTTTCTGTTCAAATAATCATCATTAGCAATCCATTTCATATTTGAAAGTTAAAGTTCACTATTTCACACTTCATTAATATCCAGACTGACAAAACCCACACCAGCATCGTTTATCTTCTCCGAGATTTAGAGATTGAGGTGTCGTTGGTGCAGGAGGCATGATAACAATTTCATTTGACTGTTCATTTGAATGTGATTCAATCGATTGAGATAGTATCATCCTTTATGCGCACCTCACTGTACGATATACACCTGATAGCTGCTATTTTCATATCCTTGCCCATCTATTAGGCCCAAAAGCCATGTCCCTTAAGCGTAATAACAAAATCTTAGGTAAATTAGCTTTGAAGCTATGATCGATACTTTTTCGGCTTCAGTCTGATCTGACCATCTTCCCCATGCACTCATGCTGTGAAAGCCCTTCAATATCTTCGAAATATGAAAGGATAGTGGTTGAGGTAAAAGGTCAATAGTTAGTTTTTGCCAGATAACAGTAATGTGCTGACGATTCCCGCTTCCACCTGCGTGTAACAAAGCGCGTAAAAGAAAGGAAACAGCGTTTTATTTTCCGTAGCCGCTCAGATGAGTCTCCATCAAAAAGAGTGGTTTAACATTTTTAGAAGCACAACATTTACTGTTTCACCACATAAAGTCGGGGAGCGTGGATTCCCAGAATCTAATGGGATAGTTTACATAACTCCGAATAGATAGCTTAAAATAGGTGACGATAGTTTTCAATGAAATTAACGTGAGATTGAACTCCAACCCTTACAGATAGGAGTGCTTTTGTCTGAACCAGTCAGCACATCGATACACTGAAATCTTAACAGAGGTTTTGGTGCTTCGAAAATAATGTGAACCCCCTTATAAACAAAGGGTTTTAAGGCCTCCTTTGCATATCTACTGGTAGTTCGCGCCCCTTTTTCAGCCCGGCTCACTAAACAGGAATATCCGCCATGTGCCTGTTACCGAAATAGGCCCACTGAATCAAACGAATCTGCGGCCAATCTCAATGAAGCCAGGGAAGAGAATGTCTCCAGGCTTCACTCTTTTAATAATATCCTGAGTGACGAATCTGAATATTTCTGACATTGAGAGGACAAGTCCATTCTCTTTATGGCGTAAAGCTGAGGAAAAGGACAGCCACCATGATTGTATGCCAAAAAAAATTGTCGTCTGCGCTTTGATTGCAAAAAACTTGCTAAATAATCCGAGTATGCCGGGCATGCGAATCCCCGATAACGAAATATGATGTGGATTAGGCGAAGCTGGTTTATCACAACCTTCACCTTATAAATCAGTAACAACCCACCGTTTACATCAACATGTTCTGGCTCTGCCAGGCAGCAGGATAGCCCTCAACAAATCACCACTGCCTCAGGATACCATCCGTGGGAATTTAGTCCAGAACGCTTTGCGAAATTTTCCCTACGCGGGAATCGATTTTTGCAGCAGCTACAGTATGAAATCCCTATAACCAACAACACACTGTAAAATAGTACGATCCAGTTATTTCTTTGTGCAATTAAAGCGCGCGTTTCCTGACAGGTTTTCGACAACCAGACCTGGAGAATGAGCGAAAACAATACTGCTATCAGCAATGCTAAAAATTGTTTGTGAATTCTTTTCGAAGCCGTAAGTCCAGCGAAAGAGAACGAATACGGCCAGTGCCATAAAATAAAGCAGAAAAGAACAATTACAAATAAATCTAAGGAATCTATTACTTAGCAGACTGTTGAACGATTGATGGCGCACGCCTCATAGAGACTACACATAAGCACCAAGTGTACTTACTGTGGCGAGTAAATGCACCTGGCATCGGAAACGATTGGTATCAGTGATAATGAAAGAAATCAGTAAACCTGGCCAGAGAGATAACACTGATAATTTTCTGAAACAGATTACCCGATGTTGTGGAGTAAGTGGCTCTGTCGGAACGCAGACATGAATGTGATACAATCCACCTGAAGCCCATGTCCAAAAACAACTAGCTCTAAAGTAATAAGCCTGTGGTAGTTCTGTAGCTGATAGTTTAACATGAATATACCAGAGAAACCACGCCTTAAGCACAAGTATATAACTGAAGACAAATACCGCTTTTTTGATGACACCAGAAGATGTAAAGAAATGAAAATATGTAAATAGAACTGTTCTTCAACACCTAGTGACCAGTATGCGTGAACGGATTAAATTCTGTGGTTGGAGCAAAGTAATCTCTTCCTGTTTGAAGCGAGGATGAAAGTACTGAACCCGAAAAAATGCATAAAGCCTTGTAGACTGATTACCCCAACTTACCATACCGGGAATAAGGCTGTTGGATAACGAAAAAACAACCAGCCATCCAAAAATATTAAACGCAGGAAATATACGCTTTATCTCCTCGACAATAAATATATGCAAAAGAAACTGTAGACTGGTTACGCCCTTAAAAGCCGCTACTGAAGCACTTACGATGAAACCTGCACATACTAAAAAACCAGCTACCGACGACCACAACACCGGCCAGGCAATAAATTACTGAATCAGGTGAAAAAACCGACCCTGCTAAAACTGCCAAGCACCGTAGCCATCAATTAAAAGGATGAGATGGGAATATGCGTTCCTGCACTTATATTCATTCGCCAAACCATTTAAAAAGTATTCTTATATTTATATAAAAGCAATAATCAGTTTCGGCAAAAGAAAACCCGGCCAAGCCGGGTTTTTTTTAACCTGGGTAACAGCTATTCTAACCACTCGGTGTGGAACACACACTCTTTATCATGCGCTGATAGGTTGCGCCACCGAAGTAGTCACGCTGCGCCTGAATCAGGTTAGCAGGGAGCACTTCTGAACGGTACGGTAGACTGTCGTAGTAAGCGATCGCGCAGAGAAGGTTGCGTCGGGATACCGTTCTGAATCGCGGAGGAAATACATCAACGCAATGCCTGCTGATACTGATCAGCGATATCTTGAAGTACGGAGCCAGAAGCAGGTTAGCGATGCCTGATCTTCTGCGTATGCATCAGTAATCTCTGCAGGAACTGGGCACGGATAATGCAGCCAGCGCGGAAGATCTTCGCGATTTCGCCGTAGTGGCAGATCCCAGTGTTCTCTTTCGACGCGGCACGCAGCTGTGAGAAGCCCTGCGCATAAGAAACGATTTTACCCCAGATACAGAGCGCCGACGAACTTTTTCGATGAATTCCGCTTTATCACCGGTGAAGGCCTTCGCCTGTGGACCGCCTCAGTACTTAGAGGCTGCCACCACGCTGGGTTTCAGCGAGGAGAGTGTATCGAGCGAACACAGACTCAGTGATCAGTGACAGAGGTTCGCCGAGATCCAGTGCAGCTCTGGCTGGTCCATTTACCGGTGCCTTTGTTCGCTGCTTCATCCAGAATCACATAACCAGGTATTTACCTTCTTCGTCTTTCTTGGTGAAGATATCTTGGTGATGATGTCGATCAGGTAGCTGCCTCAGTTCGCCGTTGTTCCAATCAGTGAAGGTCTCAGCCAGCTCTTCGTTGTTCAGACCCAGCGCGCCTTTCAGCAGAGCGTAGGCTTCTGCGATCAGCTGCATGTCGCCATACTCGATGCCATTGTGAACATCTTCCACATAATGGCCCGCGCCGTCCGGACCGATGTAAGCCACACAGGCTTCGCCATCTTCTGCCCCGTGCAGCAATTTTATCCAGAATCGGAGCAACCAGATAGTAGGCTTCTTTCTGACCGCCAGGCATGATAGATGGGCCTTTCAGTGCGCCCTCTTCACCACCGGAAACACCGGTACCGATGAAGTTGAAGCCCTGGTCAGAAAGCTCTTTGTTACGACGGATAGTATCTTTATAGAAGGTGTTACCGCCATCGATCAGGATGTCGCCTTTATCCAGGTGTGGAGTCAGGGAGGCGATAGTCTTATCGGTCGCTTCACCCGCCTGAACCATCAGCAGGATACGACGAGGTTTTTCCAGCGATTCGACAAACTCTTCAACGGTGTAAAAGGAGCAAGTTTCTTGCCCTGGTTCTCGGCGATGACTTCATCAGTCTTTTCGCGTGAACGGTTAAAGATAGAAACAGTGTAACCGCGGCTCTCAATGTTAAGAGCCAAATTGCGGCCCATTACTGCCATACCTACAACGCCGATCTGTTGCTTGGACATTACATACTCCTGTCTGTGGTCTCGCATGGTGTTACCCGTAACACCACTTTGTAAGTGATCAGTATGTTAACTCAGGATAGCGGATTAAAGGCTAATGAATGGTGCGGTCGTGCAGATGAAATTATCTGAAAATAAATCACCACACTTAACAAGGATTTATAAAGCTTTGTATAGCTTTGAATCATTCTATCTGCTGTGAAAAGGGCTTCAAAGCGTGCCAGCGCAGCCGCACCATAGGTCGTTGCCAGCTCGGGGTTTCTGCCAGATTTCATCCATCGCCCGTCGTAATGCTGCGGGATCAGATGGAGGGACGACTAATCCTGTGACCCGATCAATATTGATAAAGGTGTTCCCGTTCCGATCTCGCTGGAGATTAGTGGTTTTGAATAGAGAGCACCTTCCAGTAAAGAGATACCGAACGCTTCTGAACGTAATGAGACGGGAAAACCAGACAGGTACATAACTGTAGCAAGGCAGATTTTTCGCTGTCTTCCAGCGCACCCAGAGGAAATGAATATTGTTCACGCCTACTGCTGCGCCTGCGATTCAGCTCAGCCTCAATAGGTCCTGCACCAACCACGACGATTGGATAACGGCTGTTCTTTGCCGCCTCGATTAAGATATGCAGGCCTTTGTAATAGCGAAACGTTCCAATAAAGAGAAGAAGCCATCCGGAAATCTTGCCTGCCATTTTTGCAGAACGACAGGATCGTTATTTTGATAAAACTGTTTATCAAGACCGTAAGGAATAACTTCAACTTTATCTTTGAACTGCTGCAGGACCGGGCTACTTTCAACATAGTTTGGCGACGCGGCAACGATACGGTCTACACTGGAGAGAAAACGGTTCATCAACGGCGTATAGAGCCTTAACAGCACCTTCTGTTTAACAATATCAGAATGATAACTCACTACTGATGGCTTTTGATTGCCAGCAGCAAAATGCATAAAGTCCATAAGGGATACGGGAAGTGGTAATGGATGATATCCGCCTTCTGAGCCAGTTCCCTGAACTCTTTTATCGCTGAATAAGAGAATGGCGTGGAAGCAAACTCACACTGCGTTTTTACCCGATGAATCTGATGATTATCCAGCGTGTTTTGTTTGGTTTCAAATTGCGGACTATGAGTAAAAACAACAGACTCAATACCTGATTTAAAACCACCTTCTGCGAGCTGATAAATAACCTGCTCGATGCCGCCAAAAGTATCAGGGTAGTAGGTTTTGTAACAGTGTAGAACTTTAATCATATATATCTTGCGACCTGCTCATAAGCTTCAATGGTTTTATCCGCACACAGTGACCATGAAAATTCGCGGGCACGCGCTAATCCCGTATCAATCATACGGCGCTTTTCATCAGCGTTTTCAATCATCATCTGGATGTAATTTGTCAAGCATGAACGTCCTGAGGTTCATGCATTAATGCTGCATCTCCAGCGACTTCCGGAAGTGATGTTGCATTTGAGCAGATCACGGGCGTTCCTGATGCCATCGCTTCAAGAACCGGCAAGCCAAAACCTTCATAGATTGAAGGAAAACAAAGCTCGTTGCAGCACTGAATAAAACGGCAGATCTTTACCGGGTACAAAACCTAAATATTTTAGCCACCCTTCTTTCTCGCCCTTGTCAAAGAGTTTAAAGAGTTGCTCATTTTCCCAACCCTTATAACCACTAATGACTAACGGGAAAGCAGATTTTTCCTGAGCGGGCAGACGATCATACGCCTGAAGCAATGTCAGGATATTCTTTCTTGGTTCAATCGTGCCGGTATACAGAAAAGAACGTCGCCACTTAAGATTGTATTTTTCAAGAACATGTTGTGTTTCTGCTTCATCCCGGGATGAAAATGTTCATTACAGGCCAGAGGAGCTACGGCAATCTTATGATCTTCAATACCAAAGAAATCAATAACTCATTCTTTGTGTAATAAGAGTCAGTAATCAACATCGATGCACGCGAAACGGTATTCCTTAACTCTTTTTGCATCAGGTGAACACGTCCAGCCGGATGAAATTGAGGCCAATGGAATACTGATAGGTCATGAAAGGTGGCAACACAATGTTTCACGCGAGGAGGTAGATAATAGTTTGGACTATGAAATATATGATTCTTAAAATGCCTCAGCGCCATCATTTTCATTACCGGGAAAGTCAAACGGTATATTTCACTTACTGTTTTGCTTCTTTGTAACTTACGCTTTAGAGATTGAACCGATTGAGCAGACTCACTCGCGACTGCAAGTGAGTCGCGAGTCTTAGTGCCATGAAGAAACGTCAGCGCGACGTTATCTCTTTCCTGAAGCTGTTTAGCAAGCTCAAACGCATAACGGCCAATACCGGTTAAAGGATATTTAATACAGTCCGTAGAATAAACGACGTTTATTGCTTTGCTTCCAGCATCCATTTCAGGGTATCTCTAAGAGGGATTTTAGACGAAGTCTCACCGACTAAGCTACTGAGCAAAGTGATATCGCCACAAAGTTCTTAATTTCATTAGGCCGTATAAAATCAGGATTAACTTCAATCTTAATATCATGGCCTGTCAGGGATTGGCAGAGATCAACGACTTCCCTCAATGAATGCATTTTACCTGAAGCGACATTGACAGTCTGACCAGATGAGCGGGAATGAAGTAATGCGGAATAGCTTTTAACCACGTCACGCACGTCGGAAAAATCACGCCATACATCTATGTTGCCCAGCTCAATGACATCTTTTCTCTCACGAAAATGTTTGACGATTTTCGGAATCAGGAAATTTTCTGCCTGACCGGCGCCGGCTGTAATTGAATGGCCGGGTAATAATAATCGGCAATTTTTCATAAAACAGACTGGTCATATACTCCATTGCCAGCTTGCTTACCGCATAGTCATTGCAGGTCTGGCAGGAACTGACTCTGCTAATTTTCCCGGTGTGTTATTACCGTAAACATTAGCACTGCTGGCGATTCAAAACTGCATCCGGCATTTTTGCTGATTCGCTAAAGAGCCTGTAATAGATTACGCGTACCGCAAAGGTTTACACTATAGAACGCATTCGGGTCGGTATGACAACAAAAGCGATGGCTGCAAGATGAACAACGACGTCAGGCTGAATACTGTCAACAGCATTTTTTACCTGTGCTGCATTAGTAAGATCAACCTGAAAATAGCGTGAGGAATTCTGGGCGGGAGTTGAACCGAAACCATAAACTTCATATCCGGCAGCGGATAAATCCGCTGCCATATATTGGCCGGTAAAGCCCTTGATCCCAGTGATCAATGCTTTTTTGCCATTAGTCATATCAGAAGGAGAACCCTTGTTTATTGCGGCGCAGATCTTCTTCTACCATCATCGCACACAACTCTTCGAGCGTGGTTTTTGGTTCCCAGCCCAGAATGTCCTTCGCGCGCTGTGGATTACCAATCAGTAATTCTACTTCAGCAGGACGATAGAACTTAGGATTGACCTTAACCACCACTTTATTAGTGGCTACATCGATGGCAACTTCCTGGTCATCTTTGCCTTCGAAGCGCAATTCAATGCCAGCAGCTTTGAACGCCATTGAAACGAAGTCACGGACTGTTTCAGTGCGGTTGGTTGCCAGGACAAATGTATCTGGCTCATCAGCCTGCAGCATACGCCACATGCCTTCAACATATTCCTTAGCAAAGCCCCAGTCACGCTTGGCGTCCATGTTACCTAACTCAAGCACATCCAGCTTACCGAGCTAATTTTGGCTACAGAATCGGTGATCTTACGGGTCACAAACTCCTGTCCACGCAGTGGTGTGATTCGTGGTTAAACAGAATGCCGCTTGAGGCGAAGATGTTGTAGCTCTCACGGTAGTTAATTGTCATCCAGTGGGCATACAACTTTGCAACGCCATACGGGCTACGCGGATAGAAAGGTGTATCTTCTTTCTGCGGAATAGCCTGCACTTTACCAAACATCTCTGAAGTAGACGCCTGATAGAAACGAATTTTAGGGTTAACGATGCGAATAGCTTCTAACAAGTTTACCGGACCAATACCTGTAATTTCAGCTGTGGTCAGCGGCTGGTCAAAGAAACACCTACAAAGCTTTGAGCCGCAAGGTTGTAGACTTCGGTCGCTTTGCTTTCCTGAAGTAAACGAATGCTTGATGACAGGTCAGTCAGATCATATTCGACCAGGTGAAGATTAGGATTTTGTTTAATTCCTAACTCTCGATGCGCCAGAAGTTTACTGAACTTGTACGGCGATAAGTACCAAAGACTTTATAACCTTTATCAAGTAACAATTCAGCTAAATATGCGCCATCCTGACCAGTGATGCCTGTAATAACTGCATTTTTCATTTATAGATAACCTTTTAATCAAAGAGTTTTTTTTACAAGATTTTCTGCACTTTGCGCCCAACTTAACCAACTAATCTCAGCTGAATCAGGGTGTGCATTGTTTTGAAGAGTTCGATCCACTCTTCTATAGCTCGAGCTAATACCTCAGGCCGATTGGATTGGAAATAAAAAGCGCCCTCACCAGCAACTTCACGAAGCACCGGAACATCACGTGATATCAATGGTTTGTTATGCTGTGAGGCTTCAATTAACGGAAGACCAAAACCTTCGTCTTCAGATGGATAAAGTAAGCAGTCAGCGTTCTGATAAAGCTCATTAAGTAATTCATCGCTGGCGTTATCAAACCAGAAGAGTTTTTTGTTTAACAACGGATGATTTTTAATCGTATCGACAATCTCAGGATCGTACGCCTCGCATCATCTGGCAACCCCTTCCAGCCTTCTTACCCACGATAACCCAGGTGGATTCATTACCTGCTGCCCAAAGCAGTTCGAAAGCAGCCACAGTCTGCAAATGCCCCCTTACGTGGCTCCAGTGTACCAACCATGAGGAAAGAGAGATTCTGTTTAATCAGGTTAACCTTGTCAACATCGCTCGAATTAATGCCACCTGAAGGTATTGTTGAGGAAAATATCCGCACCATGATGAGAATACTCTAGCTGCAAACGTGGATTATCTAGCTTTTTGGACAAAATATATTTTTTAACTTCGCTAACAACAGCATCAGTAACGCAAATTATTTTATCAGAATACTCGATTATAATATTAAGCCATGCTGAAAAACTTTCATTACTTCCAGGCGGGAAGAAATGATTTTTGGTAACAGGTAAAATATCATGAATCATGAATGTGACATTAACACTGTTTTTTAAGAGATGGTCATAAAATCCATTTTTTTGGGCATCTATGACTAAATCGCAGGCTAACTCGGATGAAAAGTAAACATCGCCTGAGTTAAAATCGACACATCTATCGTAATCAATATAAGGTGCAATACCAGGATAGAGGTTTTGCCATGAAACTATTGGCTTCACGTAAAGTATAACCACTTTGCTCTTTATTCAGATATACAGGCACTACGCTAAAACGATTATCTGATAGCTTGGTCAGCTCAATCAGCAGGGCTCGGGTAACACGCTCAATCCCGGTCCATAAATCAGAATCTTTAATGAGGGAAACATCAAAAATAACTTTCTGTTTGATTTCATGCGGGGAAAGTTATTGGCTATAAGATTAGCGTAAGGTTCATACTGTTTTTCCGGAATATCCAGCTTGTTGATAATCTGATTAACAGTAAGATATTTTTACTATATGCAGCCTCTATATGATTAAAACATGACTCAGCACATCTTCGGGGCTGTGCTCTGCTGAGATATAAAGATGCGCGCTATCGCCAAGATCTTCTCTGAATTTTTATCCTCGCACAATTTATCAATAGCCGTGATCAAATCGCTCAGCATGAACTCGTCAGCGAGCTTAATAACTTTGTCATCAGGGAGCTCAGCCATTGAACCATTAGCGTTGATAATTGTTGCTAAACCATAATTCATGCAATCTAAAACAGCGGCAGAGGTTTCCCCCCCGGGATAAAGCACGGAGCTGAACACCAATATCAGCGGCAACCAGATACTGCCGGTAAAGAGCATCAGAAACCACCCGGTGATCTCGACAGCTGATTCAAGATGATACTCTTTTATTAATGACTCAATCCGATCTTTATAGCTACCACCAAGCTCTCCAACAAAAAACATTTTGATCTTATGTTTTAGCTCATTATTTAAAGCTCCTAACCCCTGAATCAAAAGGTGGTTGAGTTTAGAAGCATCAAGAATACCAAATGAGCAATCAATATTTTATCTTCAGAAATATTAAGTTCTTTTCTGACCTGTTGCTTATCCTGAGAAACGGGTTCAGCACGCAACAATGGAATACATTCCCAGTCAAGCGCGCGACTGTTTGAATACCATTGTTTTGCTAACTTCCTCGAATAATCGGAATGCACTATAACGGCCGTAGCATTACTCAGCACATTAAAGTTTGACGGGTAATGATACATTATCTTCTCATCGTCATTAATATTCGCTCTTTGAATAAGCGCATTATAACCATGAGAATCAAATAACTGTTCGCTCCATGAACGTTCATGACCAGCAAAGGTTTCTTTATAGCGGAAATAGTTACTGAGATAAAAATCATGCATACAAACAATGCCGGGATAAATTTCCAGAATCTCATGCATATAATCATGAAATATGGAATTACCCATTTGATAAATGATGCGATCATAAATTTTTGAGCTGTTTAAAAATTCGCTCGCTGTAATGAAAGAATAATAACTATTCTCTCTTATATCAGACTGGTTTTCATCAATAACCACATCAATATCATAAAATTTTGATAGCGCTGGAAGTAACTCTTCGCTATATAATGAAATACCTGATCGCGCAGGACTTAAAGGTGTAAAAAATGCTAACGTCTTCTTAAGACTGCCAGCATCCTTCAGGACAGTCGTTTTCTTTACTTTCAATGACTTCTTCAAATGCAGAAAGCGCAATAGCAGCAGAAGTATCCCATGAAAAAGCTTGAGCTCGCGACAAGCCTTTTTCTTTCAAAGAAGAATAAAGTGATTCATCCGTAAGCACATTGGTAATCTTCTCTCTGATGTCTGACACGCTTAGCGGATCAAACAACGCCTCTTCGATACCAATTACTTCAGGTAAACTGGTATTGCCTGCACCAATCACAACGGCGCCGCAAGCAGAGCTTCCAGAGCCGGCAGGGCCGAATCCTTCATGCCAACTGGGAAAGACAAAGAGTTTACAGGTGTTATAAAGCTGAACCAGCTCTTCATCAGTAATATAACCAGTCATGATCATCGACATGTGTTCTAACTTACACTGACGAGCATGGTGATTGAGTTTATCGATGTCAAATTGCGATAATTTTCCTGCTAATACAAAATCATACTGTTTCTGTAGTTCAACAGGAAGCTCACTGAGTGCTGTTATCAGAGCAGGAAGGTTTTTCCGTTCATCTGCTCCTCCAGACTACATAATAAATGGTTTAGTTATTTTACATTATAATTTTGCGCTCGTTGATTTATTCTGGTCTGATTCTATAACTCTGAAAATATCGTCACAGGCTGTAGAGACATTAACAATATCTTCAGCTTTATCTTTAAAATACTCTTGTCCTTCCTGTCTTGAAAAGCAGAGATAGCCAGTAACTTTTTACATGCCTGCAAATAAGAAATCTTCTCAAGATAAAACTTCTTATAATTGGGGGTTAGGTTCCAGATATTGTGCAGATTGTGTAGCGGAATCAGATCATAAAGGGTTGTGACAACGGGTGTATCCGTATCGAATTCATTAACGCTTAAGACGCTATCATCTTGATAGCCTTCGAACATAGCCGGTATATAGATGATGTCAGGCTTATGGCTTTTAAAAAAGCTTCCCGAATAATTTGTGCATTTGAATTATTATGATGATTGGCGGGGTTTTCAAATGCACAGGGCCCTGCCGGGTACCAGAACTTAATAGCATTACGGCCAACCAGTGGAGAAAACTCATTGACTAAATCTTTTACTGGGAAAGCACCATTACCTATTAAAATAACTTCATATTTTTTATTAAATGCCAGTTTAGCCAGAGACTTAACTATCGCACGAGTATACCGGCCAATACCTCTGAACCGACTCTCTGACTGCAAACCCTGCATATCAATTGCTATGCGCATCAATCGTTCCCTCTTTGACTTTTAAGCATCGTGATTTTTTTAATATTGATAACAGTGTCTTTGGATTTTTGGCTTCATTTGAAACATCGACTAATGGTGAGGCGACTGGAACTGTACTTTGTAAATAAATGCTTTTTAATTTACCGTAAAGGCCAATCTTTTTTGTTACAGCTATAGCTAATTTCGAGCCTGATAGTTGGCAAGCACTTTTCTGGCAATGGTAAGCCAGCGCAACAACTTTGCGTTTCAAGGGAAATGTTGTTTTTTTCCGCAGATTTTAGACTATTTATAACTCTTAATGGTTTCGTAAGTCGCCATGACTTACTTGCATAGATGTTTTCAATAAGATGCTGGTGACACCATAATTCATCTGCCAGATGTTCTTTTTATTGACCGCACTATCAAGCTCTTGGTTCTTTTTACTCCAGTTCCGAATTAAGCAAATCCACTTCTTTCGCCCTGTCGGAATTAAACTTCATTAATTTTTTAGTTAATTCTTCGGCCTCAGAACGAAAATAATTTTCATTTTCAACGAATTGCAAATTAAGATTTCTGAAAAAAATATTCTCCAGCTCAATAGGAATCGTATCGATGTTTATATTTGTTTTATTCCAGCCGTGTTTTAAGTTCAGATAATAGAACAGATGCTTATCCCTAGATACTATCTTCATCAGGCATCGTGATGCGCCAGTCGTAATATTCTTTGTTGAAAAGGAATCGAATGGGACCAGATAGTTAAGCAATGCGAATCTTAGCGCATCGACAAACCCGGCGCTGTCACGGCTAATGAATGAAAATGGAGAATCGCCTAATATCTCACTTGGTTTTCCCCATAACAATGCTTCGAAACCTACACTCGAATTAATAGTAATTATTTTTTCGCATAAAGCGATAAATTCCTGAGGCGTTAAATCCTCACTTCCATTTTCTATATCTTTATAATTAACACGTCCGTAAGGGTGTTTGCGGATCAAAACTCTGCTGGTTTTACTTTTGACGTAGTCAATAAATTTTGGGATTATCAAACCGGTTATTATAAGCAATAATATTTGAATCATCGTCAACCTGAAGAGGCACCCCAATTTCGTATTATCAAATTTACGAATGGGTTTACGACTTTAAGAAAAAGACTTAGCAGCGCTACACGTCCAAAATTTGCATGATCGATCGTTGCTTATGTGATAATTTTCAAACCGCGGGCAGCCTCAGTATTCCCATTAAACCACTAAAATCAAAATAGCAAGTCGGTTAAATAAACAGGTTCTCGTAATGGTCCTAGTTCATTATGGAATAACAGGAATCTGATGTTTGTGTGCAATTTTTTTACTGAAGGACAGTTTGACCATAATACTACAGCTTTAATATCAAACGTTTCTTTGATTCTGACAATTTCAGATTCAAACAGCTCCATCAATGGCTCGTACTCTGGGTAAGAATATGCTGCCATACGATGTTTTTAGATTTATGCTTAACTTCCAGAGCAGAAAAACATCGCTGCTCCAGATAATTTTATCCAGATTTCTTAACTCTTCATTGTCTGGCAAGGAAGTATTAAAATCTGCCAGCCAGTTCTCAGGTAAATGCGGTGGCACATCCTGAAAAATCTTCTCATGTCCGATATGTATCGCGTCATTACAAGAGAAACGCTTAACACTCAGGTAAAAGCGGTTAGAAATGTTTCATAGGAATATTTGACGTCATAGGGAAGCCAAAAAATAGATATTTGGATTTCTTATTTGACATTACTCGCATTCACCTCATGTGATTAACACATATTTCCTGAAATTTCAGACTGGATTTATTTTTTTTATGATTTTCATTTCTGCCGGGATATGGAGCATACCACCAAAGTTTTCTTTCAGAAGCTCAACTGGCGTATTCACAGTGAAAACTTTTACGCAGAAGATCCGATCATAAAAATCAGACGAATAAGGTTCAGGCTTGATGCCACTATCGATGCGATATTCTCCCATATAAAAGGGAATGACAAAATCCCAGCTGATGATGACGTGTTCACCAGCTTTCAGACTCTCCAGGCGAGTATCATAATAGTTGGAATTCATGCTCAACACAGGAAAACCATTTTTGTCACCGATTCAGCATGCCAACACATGCCTCAGCAGGTACATCTCTGTTGCATCTGATAACAGCCTGAACGGTAACTTTATCTTTCGCGTAGAGGGTAGCAATTTCCTCCCCCTCAGCGTTCAACATTTTGAAATCCAGAAACTCCAGAGCCAGGCTCCCGGCATTCTCCTGTAGGGAATTCTGGCGGAGATTAGGATTAACTGTAATATCAGGATCGAGTTTGTGATTAACAATTAATCCCGTATTTCCTGCTCTTTAATAGAAATTTATTTTCCACCAGAGAGTTTTGATAGAGGTCGCAAACTTTTGCCGCGGCACCAAAAGCTTTTACTTCCCCGTCTGCTATATAGACTGCACGAGAACAAAACTGCCTACCTGGAAAAGTGCATGACTGACAAAAAGGATAGTCCATTGTCTTCAAGCAGCTTATTCATGCGTTTGCATGCATTTAGCCTGAAAGCCAGGTCGCCAACGCTGAGTGCTTCATCGACAATCAATATATCAGCTTTACTGCGGTCGCTACTGAGAATGCTACACGGGTTGCATACAACTTGAATTGGCCGTACAGAAGAATCCAAGGATTCACCTATACCAGCAAAGGTTCTACATCACGGATGAATTCATCCAATCTTATTCAGTGACCCAGGATTGGCCCGCTAGTAAAGCATTTGCCTGCCGGTAAATCAGGGTGGAATCCCATACCTAATGCAAGGGCAGCAATAAGCCCCTGTGATTCACCATGTCCTGATGTAGCTGCTGTGTACCCGTGATAATTTTAATAAGGTCTTTTACCAGCGCCTTGCCGCCAATAATACCAACAGCTCCCCTTTTCATTTCCAAAAGAGACATTGTTTAAAACATGTTTTTCATGAAAACGTTTTTTGTTGCCTGAAAAACCACTCTAATACCGATAATTTTTAGCGGGTATTGTTTATACCCTACGACGTTTTCAACTTTTATGCTGTACATTATAATCAGCCACAATATCAGCCGCGTGTTTCCGAAGAGATAATACCAACACACAAAATATAACCGCGATAGCAACAGTCCATTATAGAAAAAAGTCTGGGTACGGTGTCTGTACAAAAACTTCATGATATCAGTTTATTGGCTGTCATGGATGGTTAATTTAACAACGCTGAGCCCAGACAGGAAGTGTTGTATAGACGTACACCACAGGCGTGACAAAACCAGAATTGAAGCAGAACGGTGACAAACGCCCACTCACGGAAAAAACTTCGTAAGCCAAGGTAATGCCAGCCCGCTCGCGAATAGACAGATGATCAATATTGGAATAATATACAAAAAGTCAACTCCGGGAAAATCCACGTCACTGCCGGAAAAACAAACAGTGAGAAATTAGTAAGAAGTTAAGATGCATATAAACAATGATGACGGAAACAGATTCTTGAAATGTAACCTTTTCAACAAATTGCATTTTCAATAAATACTACCTGAATCTGGAAAGTATTTCAGCGAATAAACCCAAGTAAGAACCCGAACAGAGTATTACTGCTGCAAAAGGTCCGGTTGACTGAGGCAACATGGCCTGCATAAGTGCGAGAAGATACGGTAGAAACAGTGATCCTCGCGAGAGGCTGCAAGACTAACATGATGTCCTAATATGCTCATTGGGTAGCGAGACGAAGTCTCTTTCACATACTCCAATAAAGCCAGATACTTTAATATCGCTATCAGTACTCTCTCACTTCTGAACTCCTTTAGTAAGCTAGAAGTCTGCGGCTTTTCTCTTCAAGAAACGTGAATTGTTTTTAGTTCGCGTTCAATCGACTAAAGGTGCTGATTAGAAGTTCTTAAATTGAACGCCAGTCAGAGAAATCCACATGATTCCATCTGTCAGATTAATACACTTTCGTCAGATACATAGCGCTCTTTAAGGATTTCATCTTTCTTTGAATTGGCCAACTTTAGAATTAATCATCACCACTGCAGGGAAACGCCTTCATTCTTTCCGAAACCCCCGCGGAAAGCGTCTCTCCTTTCACTGCCAGCAGTTCTGCCACCAGCAACCAGGGAATCATACCGCTGTCTGCAGTAAGCGAAGTCACGGAAATAATGGTGCGCACTCATCTCACCACCGTAAACCGCGTCTTCTTCACGCATGCGCTCTCTTTGATAAACGCATGACCGGTTTTAGACATCACCGGAATACCACCCGCTTTGGTCACCACATCAATGGTGTTCCAGGTCAGACGTGGATCGTGAAATGATTTTCGCTCCTGGCTCTTTCTTGAGGAACGCTTCGGCTAACAACCCAACGATGTAGTAAACCCTCAATAACTCTGCATTCTCATCAAACAGGAAGCAGCGATCAAAGTCACCGTCGAGGCGATACCCCATATCGGCCTGATGCTCACGCACAGCATCAGAAGTGTCTTTGCGGACACTCCGGCAGCAGCGGATTTGGAATACCATTCGGGAAGTTACCGTCAGCTTCATGATGTACTTTGATGAACGTTACTGGCGCATTCGCCTGCTTAAAGCGGTTTTTCAATTTCATCAATGATATGACCTGCTGCACCGTTACCGGAGTTGATCACCAGCTTCATTGGTTTAGTGAAGTTGCTCAGGTCGATGTAACCCATCAGGTGATCGACATAGGCATCCACCACAGAAATCTGTTTATAGCTGCCGCGCTTACTCTCTTCTACCGGAGCAAAGTCATTCGCTTCAGCCAGGCGCTGCACGTCCACGCAGACCGGTATCACCACTGACCGGGCGAGCACCTTCCCGTACCAGTTTCATGCCGGTGTAGTTCATCGGGTTGTGGCTGGCAGTCACTTCAATGCCACCATCAATCCCTAAATGAAACGTGGCGAAATAGATCTCTTCTGTTCCGCTCATACCAATGTCGAGCACATCGGTGCCCGCATCCCGCAGTCCATTAGCCAGTGCCAGCTTTAACGACTCGCTGGTCAGTCGGACATCACCGCCCACCACGATCGTTTTTGGCCGGATAAATTCACCATAGGCGCGGCCAATGCGGTAAGCGATGTCTTCATTCAGTTCAGTGCCTAACTCGCCGCGGATGTCATAAGCTTTAAACAGGTCAGTGCTGCCATGATCGTGTCTGTCCTTACTTACTTGCAAACTGTTGTTTAATCAAAATGAGGGTCGTCATCACCAAGGTAAGAACCCGACTGGATTTCCAGAAGTTCCAGGGGAATTTTGCCTGGATTTTCTAACGTATGCGGGTGACCGATTGGAATAAAGGTTGACTGGTTTTCTGTCAGCAGCAGGGTTTTATCCTGAATAGTGACTTTCGCTGTGCCTGAGAGGATCACCAGTGTTCGGTGCGGTGATAATGCATCTGCAGTTCGAAGGCTTCACCCGGCTTAACCGTGATGCGGTTAACGTTAAGCGGCCAGTGTTAACCACCAGATCGCAACGTCCCCATGGCCAGTAAGTTTCACGATGGCGGCGATATTCGCTGCGGCACTCGTTTTTCAGGAACTCAACACCGCTAACATCTGTACTGGTCTTTACGTGCAACCAGCACAGCATCTTTGGTGTTCACAATGACAAGGTTTTCAACGCCGATGGCGGCAACCAGTTGATCTTCACTGTTGATGTAGGCAGTTTTTGGTGTTGTGCAGGAAGGTATCGCCCTTCAGCGAGTTGCCGTGAGCGTTCTTTGTCGTTTACTTCCCACAGTGCAGACCATGAACCGAATCACTCCATCCGGCTGCCAGCGGGACGACCACAGCGGCATCGGTCTGTTCCATTACTGCGTAATCCACTGACTCGTCAGGACAGGCGATAAAGTCATCTTTATCAATACTGATGAAATCATTGCCTTCTTTCACGTTAGCCATAGCGCTACGGCGCTTTCAGAATATCCGGACGGAATTTCTCAGTTCTGCAGCTAGCGTTTAGCCCGAACATGA
>WUWR02000266.1:0-39574 GCA_009982885.2 Hyles vespertilio
GCACTGTGGAAGCCATCCAGCAGCGGTTAATACCGCTGCTTTTTTTTGCTTGCGGTTCAGGAATAACATCTGCGGCTCTCTGGCTTAACTTCCACCAACACGTTACGGACGTAAGGATTTTTTTGTGCTGATAATTATAGGTTACCTGATGTTTTAGGCTCCGTGTGGGCGGATATGCGCTGGTAGGTGGCCATCTGGGCGCGCTTTATCAGCCAGCCGAATATTAATGATCGGCGGTGCCGGTGCCGGTGCTTTTTAGTCGGCAACAACGGTAAGTCGATTAAAAAAACGCTGAAGGCGCTGCCTAAGTTATTTCGCGGCTCCAAGTACAACAAAGCGGTTTACATGGATTTGATGGCGCTGCTTTATCGCCTGATGGCGAAGTCGCGTCAGCAGGGCATGTTATCGCTGGAACGCGATATTGAAGATCCCAGCCAGAGTGAAATTTTTGCTAATTATCCCCGCATTCTTGCCGATAAACAGTTAGTGGATTTTATTACTGACTATTTACGCCTGATGGTGAGCGGCAACATGAACGCTTTTGAAATCGAAGCGTTGATGGATGAAGAGATTGAGACCTACGAACACGAGTGTGACGTACCAGCGCAAGTATTGCTGCAGTGGGTGATGGTCTTCCGGCATTCGGTATCGTCGCCGCGGTAATGGGCGTGGTCCATGCACTGGCTTCGGCCGAATCGTCCAGCCGCTGAACTCGGTGCGCTGGTCGCGCATGCGATGGTGGGCACCTTCCTGGGCATCCTGCTGGCCTACGGGTTTGTCTCTCCACTCTCGTCAGTGCTGCGTCAGAAGTGTGCGGAAACCACCAAGATGATGCAGTGCATTAAAGGTGACATTGCTGTCGAGCCTGAATGGTTACGCGCCGCAGATTGCGGTGGAATTTGGTCGTAAGACGCTCTATTCCGCCGAGCGTCCGTCGTTCAGCGAACTGGAAGAGCACGTACGTAACGCCAAGAACCCGGCTAAACAGACTTCAGACGAGGCTTCATGAAACACGGCAATCGCCCGATTGTGCTGATCAAAAAGCGCAAACATAAAGGCCATGAAGGCAGGCCACGGATCGTGGAAGATTGCCTACCGCCGACTTTATGACGGCGATGATGGCCTTTTTTATGGTGATGTGGCTGCTCTCAATCGCCAACCCGCAGGAGCTGGTGCAGATAGCAGACTACTTCAAAACACCGCTGAAGGTAGCGATTACCGGCGGGGCGCGCAGGCAGCGACAGCGAGAGCCCGATCCCCGGCGGCGGTGATGATCCGACTAAAAAGATTGGCGAAGTGAACAAAGTCGTCGATATGGACGCCCAGAAAACGCAAGCTGGATGAGATTCGCCTTAACCGGCTGCGTGAAAAGCTCGACCAGCTGATTGAAGCGGAATCCGCGTCTGAAAGCGCTGCGCCCGCATCTGATCATCAACATGGTGAAGAGGGGCTGCGTATTCAGATTATCGACAGCCAGAATCGCCCGATGTTTAAGACCGGTCGGGCCGAGGTTGAGCCCTATATGCGCGATATTCTGCGTGCGATAGCGCCAGTCCTTAACGACATTCCGAACCGCATCAGCCTGGCCGGACATACCGATGATTTTCAGTATGCCAGCGGTGACAAAGGCTACAGCAACTGGGAACTGTCGACAGACCGTGCTAACGCCTCACGCCGTGAACTGGTGATGGGCGGCTTAGACAGCGGAAAAATTTTACGGGTGTTGGGTATGGCCGACACCATGCGCCTGAAAAATCGTGGCGGTAATGACGCCGTTAACCGCCGCATCAGCCTGCTGGTGTTGAACCACGACACCGAAGCGGCAATAGAAAAAGAGAACGCAGAAAGTGATGCCGTCCAGATCAGCGATCCGGCGGCCATTGAACAGATTACCGCACCTGCAACACCAGGCGGCGCGGTGAATACAGCAGCCCCCTCACAGCCGAGGTGATTCCCGTGAGTATGGACATCAGCGATTTTTACCAGACGTTTTTTGATGAAGCCGATGAGCTATTAGCGGATATGGAACAACACCTGTTGGGCTTAGACCCGCAGGAGCCAGATTCGGAACAGCTTAACGCCATCTTCCGTGCCGCTCACTCCATTAAGGGTGGGGCCGGAACCTTTGGTTTTACGGTATTACAGGAAACGACTCATATCCTGGAAAACATTCTGGATGGTGCTCGTCGCGGCGAGATGCAGCTCAGCACCGACATCATCAACCTGTTTTTGGAAACCAAAGATATTATGCAGGAACAGCTCGATGCTTATAAAACCGCGCAGGAGCCTAACGCGGAGAGCTTCAAATATATCTGTGAAGCGCTGCGCCAGCTGGCGCTAGAGGCCAAAGGTCTGCCGGTTGATGTTCCGGCCAGTGTTGCCACTGCCAGCGCAGAACCGGCCAGCACCAGCGGCCTGCGTGTACAGCTGATCGATCTCAAAGAGAAAGAGGTCGATCTGATGCTGGAAGAGATGAGTAATCTCGGCACCCTGACCAACGTGCAGAAGGGCAGCACCACGCTGGATGTCTGCATTGATGGCGTCGGTAAAGATGACATCGTGGCGGTGCTCTGCTTCGTCATCGACGAAGCACAGATCCGCTTCCCGGCAGCAGACGAAGCCGTTTGCCGCGCCAGCTGCTGTTGCAGCCGAGGCCGAACCGGTGGTGGAAGACGTTCACACCGCCACCGTCACCGAACTGCCGGTGGCCGCAGTGAAGCGTGAAGTAAGCGCGTCGCGGCACCTGCCAAATCGAGCGAATCCACCAGCATCCGTGTTGCGGTGGAGAAAGTCGATCAGCTGATCAACCTGGTGGGCGAACTGGTGATTACCCAGTCAATGCTCGCTCAGCGTTCCGGCGAACTCGATCCGGTCGCGCACGGTGACCTGCTGAACAGCATGGGTCAGCTGGAGCGTAACGCCCGCGATCTGCAGGAATCGGTGATGTCGATTCGTATGATGCCAATGGAATATGTCTTCAGCCGCTTCCCGCGTCTGGTGCGTGGACCTGGCCAGCAAAACTCGGCAAGAGGTCGAACTGACGCTGCTGGGCAGCTCAACCGAACTCGATAAGAGCCTGATTGAACGCATCATCGATCCATTAACGCACCTGGTGCGTAACAGTCTTGACCACGGTATCGAAACGCCCGAGAACGTCTGGTGGCCGGTAAAGTGGCAACCGGTAACCTGACGCTTTCAGCGGAACATCAGGGCGGCAACATCTGCATTGAAGTGTCTGATGATGGTGCCGGTCTGGAAACCGTGAACGTATTCTGGCTAAGCCCCTCATCGGGCCTGCCGGTTGCCGAGAACATGAGCGACGAAGAGGTCGGCATGATGATTCTTCGCAGCGGGCTTCCCACCGCGAGCAGGTGACGGATGTTTCAGGACGCGGCGTCGGTATGGGACGTGTGGTGCACGAAATATCAGGAGATGGCGGTCAACGGTCGAGATCGCCTCGAAGCAGGCAAAAAGGGCACCACCATTAGTATCCCTGCTGCAGTGGACCCCTGGCCCTCCTTGATGGGATATGTCCGTTCGTGTGGCCGATGAAGTCTTATCTGCCGTGAATGCGGTGATGAGTCGCTGCAACGCGCGGCCGAAGAGCTGAAAACTTGGCGGTGGCGATTCATGCCGTTGCTGGAAGTGCGTGGCGAATATGTGTGCACTTGGGGTAGCGAGATTGTGGAAAGATCTTTGATGTGCACGGATGCCAAAACGAGGCCAACTCAGGGCATGTGGTAATCCTGCAAAGCGCGGGCAAAAAAACGTTACGCAGCTAATGTCGATCAGCTGATTGGCAAGCATAAGGTGGTAGGTGAAGAACCTGGAAAGTAATATCGCAAAGTGCCGGGACATCTACCACGCCGCCCGAACATTCTTGGCCGATGGTAAGCGTGGCGCTGATTGTTAGCGAGTTTCCGCATGCTTGACATCACTTAACCGTGAAAAAAAATGGCTGGCGTCTGCCGCCTGATTGATAACGAAAGGGGTAAATACATGAATGGAATGGAACCGGACAAAATCGCTGGCGAAACCGTGTGTCAGGGCGTTTCTGGTTCTTCCGTGGGCGACCGACGAAGAGGTACGGCAAGCGATACCCAAAAGTAGGAAAGGAAATTCGCGGTTACGAATAAGGTAACGCCGTATCGCAAATAGCATGAATGTTATCCGCGGCGTCCTAAACTGCGCGGCGTTATCGTGCGATATCAGATCTGCGCGTGAAGTTTGCGCAGCCCGATGTTGAGTACAATGAAACACCGGGGTTATCGGTGAATCTGGAAAATCGCGTGGTCGGTATGTGGTTGACGGACGTCTCTGATGTGCTGTCGCTGACCCAGATCGAATCCTTCCTTTCCACCAGAGTCGTGTGACCATGTCCACCGAGTACTGACCTTCTGGGTGCGCTGGGTGAAAAAAAAAGAAAAATTCGCATGCCTGATTTATGGTCGACATTGGAAAGCTGACTGAGCAGCGACGAGATGGCGATGGTGGATACCCATCGTAGCGCGAATTGATCATCACGGGCCGGTTATGGCTGGCCCGTGATCGTTTCAATGAGCGAATTCCTTTCTATCATACAATAAAGCCGCACGCACTCTAATTGCCGCTGTCACCTGCCGGATAATCCCTAGTCACTTTATTGCATAATTTCTTCAGGGTACCTCATGTAACGAACAATCGGTTGTCCCAGCCTGTTACTGGTGTTGCTGGTGTTTGGGCTGTTTACAGGCTTCTCCGGTGCTGCTTTTCTACTCCGCTTTAAGCCACACAAGCCAAAGCTTCGCCGTTGTCGCAGCTGTCGCTGCAAAAAGCAGCGGCTCAACGGCACGCCTATATGAGCTAAACCAGAAGCCGGGTGCTGCGCCAGTATTAAGCTGCGTTCGCCCACCTAATGTAAGCTGAAGGCAACAAAGCGCCGATGCGCCACATGTTTGAGACAGCAAAAACTCCAGCGCGGCAGCCCCGTTTTCAAAGTCTTAAAGAGACACCCGATACGCCGGGGACAGAATAGTGAGTTAAGCAACCAGCTGGAGCAGGCTACAGCGGACTATGGCGCTGCGCTGGATCAGTTGCAGGACCGCGCTACAGGCAAACGATCTGATTCGGCCGGTAAAGGCCCCGGTGGCGCCAAGTCAGACGTCGTTTCTGAACGCCTTTACCGTGAAGGCGAGGCCGAGTCAGATCGCCTGAACTATCCGCTTGGGGTGTTGAAGAGAGTCCGTTCGGCCTTACATCCGTATGATGGGGATTCTTTCCAAACATCCATGGCTGTCGTGGTCGCCGTGATCGTGACTCTGTGGTTTGGACTGCGCAGAAAAAAATCGTGATGACCAAGCCCCAAAACATGCCGCATTAACACATCAGCAGTATCGCCCAGGGCGATTTAACCCAGCCGATTGTGGTGGAGGCGCAACGAGATGACTCAGCTCGCGGCCAGTCTGCATGATATGCAGCAGTCACTGGTGCGCACGGTGGACCAATGTGCGTGACGGATCGGATGCGATTTTCACCGGTGCCAGCGAGATCTCTGCCGGAAACAATGATCTTCTGCCCGCACAGAAAGGCAGGCGGCGTCACTGGAGCAGGACGGCGGCCAGCATGGAGCAGCTCACAGCCACGGTGAAACAGAACGCCGAAAATGCCCGCCAGGCGTCACAGCTGGCACTCAGCGCCTCAGAAACCGCAGAAAAAGGCGGCAACGTGGTGGCGGGTGTCGTGAAAAACCATGAGCGAAATCGCCGGCAGCTCGAAGAAGATTGCCGATATCACCAGCGTGATTGATGGCATGCTTTCCAGACCAATATTCTGGCGCTTAACGCCGCCGTTGAAGCGGCGCGTGCCGGAGAGCAGAGGTTCGCGGTTTTGCCGTGGTCGCGGGCGAGGTGCGTAATCTGGCGCAGCGCAGCGCCCAGGCGGCCCAAAGAGATCAAAGGGTTGATCGATGACTCAGTAACCGGGTCAATGTCGGTTTCGCAACTGGTCGGCACCGCCGGGGAAACCATGAGCGAATATCGTCAGTGGCGGTACGCGCGTCACCGACATCATGAGGGTGAAATCGCCTCGGCCTCGGACGCTAGCAGAGTCGCGGTATCGATCAGGTCGGGCAGGCGGTCACTGAGATGGATCGCGTTACCCAGCAGAACGCCTCGCTGGTGGATAGGTCCGCTGCGGCAAGCCGCCTCGCTGGAAGATCAGGCCCAGCCGGTTAAGTCAGTCAGTGTCGGTCTTCAAATTAAACGCGGCGCGTTGCAGCAGACGCTGACAAAGCATCTGCCGATTGCCGCACCCGCTACGGCGGCGATGGCACCACGCAAAGCCCTGACCGGCGCCGGTCAGTTGATACTCACTGGGAAACCTTCTGATGTCACGCTGCGCATCCTGCGGATGCGCAGCAACCCCTCGCGATTTCCTCTGGCGTAAAGCCAAACTCAGCAGCTCATGCTGATAAAATATTACAAAAGCCACCTCTCTCCTGAAAGCGCTGAATAGCGGTTAATTAATCCTGTTACATCGCCGATATAGCCGCTGCACCTAAATTAACCTGCAGGGGACAAGATGTTAAAAAAAATAAAAGTGGTAACCAGTTAAATCGCAGTCCTGGTCATCTTTGGCGCGCTCCAGTTAGTCGCTGGCAGCCTTTTCTGGTCAGCCCCTCAATAAAGACAAAGAGTCCTTTGCGCTGTCGCAGGTCTCTAATCGCAATGTCACCGAGATGACTGACGCCTATATTTCACTGAACAACAGCCGTACCACGCTGAACCGCGGCATGCTGCGCTTACAGACCAGCATGGCCTCGCAGATGAACGGCGGTCAGCTTGATGAGCTGATCAACAAAGCCAATACCCCAGTTAGCGGAAGCCGATCGCCACTTTAAAATCTATTACCATTCTGCCAACCACGTCAGTCTTGACGAAACCATGGGCGACACGCTTGAAGCGGATTACGCTAACTACGAAAACGGCCTGAAGGCGATGGTAAAAAGTCTGCAGGCGCGTGACCTGGAAGGGATGTTTAAACAGAACATTGAAGCAGAAACAGGTCGCGATGCAGGAGAGCTACAACAAATGGCGTGCGCGTCAGACTGAGCTTTCCGATCAGGGAATGGAGGCAGAACCAGAAAGCCTTTAAAACAGATGATGTGGCTGCTGGCCGCGATTGGTGTGCGGTGCTTGCGGGTGATTATTACCTGCTGGTTTGGCCTGCGTCAGGTGCTGATTCAGCCGCTGCAACAGCTGCTGGCACAGATTCGCGCTATTGCCTCCGGCGATTTGACCCAGCCGATTGTGGTTGAGGGGCGTAATGAGATGAGCCAGCTGGCAGCAGGCATCCATGAGATGCAGCAGTCGCTGGTGATGACGGTGGGGGAAGTTGCGTGACGGCTCTGATGCCATCTTTAACCGGTGCCAGCGAAATCGCTGCCCGGTAACAACGACCTGTCGGCCGCACCGAAGAGCAGGCCGCTTCGCTGGAGCAGACCGCCGCCAGCATGGAGCAGCTCACTGCCACGGTGATAGCAGAATGCTGACAACGCCCGTCAGGCATCCCAGCTGGCGCTGACCGCCTCCGAAACCGCGCAGCAGGGCGGTAAAGTGGTGAATGGCGTGGTCACAACCATGAAGAGATCGCCGGCAGCTCAAAGAAAATCGCGGACATCATCAGCGTGATCGACGGGCATCGCCTTCCAGACTAATATCCTGGCGCTGAATGCGGCGGTTGAAGCGGCACGTGCCGGTGAACAGGGTCGCGGTTTTGCGGTGGTGGCCGGTGAAGTGCGCAGTACTGGCCCAGCGCAGCGCCCAGGCTGCGCAAGAGATTAAAGGCCTGATTGAAGACTCGGTTGTCACGCGTCAACAGCGGGTTCACTGCAGGTTGAAAGCGCCGGCAGCACCATGAATGAGATTGTGGGGTGCCGTGACCCGCGTTACCGACATCATGGGTGAGATCGCCTCGGCCTTCCGATGAGCAGAGGCCGCGGTAATCGAGCAGGTCGGTCTGGCCGTTACCGAAATGGATCGCGTGACCCAGCAGAACGCCTCGCTGGTTGAGGAATCTGCCGCCGCTGGCGGCCGCACTGGAGCAGCAGGCCAGCGTCCTGACCCAGGCCGTCTCCGTTTTCAAAATTTCCCGCGCCTGATTTTTTCCTCTTTCAACATGGCGGCGGCGTAAAGCCGTCGCCATGCATAAAGTTCCCCCCGTCTCCGCCGATAAATACACACGAATCGCCAACCAATGAGGTGTTTATGTTTAGTCGAGTACGAGTCGTCTCCGGCCTGCTGTGTGTGCTGGCGCTGTTTGCGCTGCTGCAGCTGTTTTCCGGCGGAATGTTTTTCAAAACTGCCAGTTCAGATAAAGAGAATTTTGCCTACAACCAACGCCTGAATACTCTGCAACAGGCGATGGGCACCTCATGGGTTTCGCTGTTCAGGCGCGCAACACCCTTAACCGCGCCGGTATCCGTTTTCTGCAGGATGCACAGATGTCGGGCTCGGGTGCCAGCGTGAAAGAGCTGGTCGCCCTGGCGGGCGAGGAGCTGAAGCAGGCTGAAGTCAGCTATCAGATATTCAACGATAACCTTGTCAGAAGAAGGCAAAACGGCCGAAAACGTCCGGGCGTTACAGGCGAACTACAAGGCCTATCACGATGCGGCTGGCGGAGCTGATGGTCTTCTTCACCGCCGGCAATTTCAAAGGTTTTGTGGATCAGCCGACCCAGAGCTACCAGGACAAGTTCCAGAAAGATTACAGCGAGTGGCTTGAGCACAATAAAGCGCTGTCTCAGCAGGGTGTGGAAGCTAACCAGCACGCGTATACCCGCTCCATCACTATCGTTATCGCCACGCTGGCAGTGACCTTGCTGATGATATCCTGGTGTGGAACGTGATGCGCTCGGTGCTGATCCGTCCGCTGCGTCAGAGTATTGAGCATATCCAGCACATCGCACGGGGCGATCTGACCCAGCCGGTTGAGATTAGCGTACGTAACGAAATCGGTGAGGTTACTGACTTCGCTGCAGCACATGCAGCAGGAGCTGGTCCGTACCGTGCGTACCGTTCGAGACGGCTCTGATGCCATCTATACCGGTGCGAGCGAAATCTCCATCGGCAATAACGATCTCTCTTCGCGTACCGAACAGCAGGCCGCTTCGCTGGAGCAGACCGCTGCCAGCATGGAGCAGCTCACCGCGACCGTGAAGCAGAATGCCGAAAACGCCCGTCAGGCGTCCAAGCTGGCGCTGACCGCCTCTGAAACCGCGCAGCAGGGCGGCAAAGTGGTGGATGGCGTGGTCACCACCATGAAAGAAATTGCGGCAGTTCCAAAAAGATTGCCGATATCACCAGTGTGATTGCTGGCATCGCCTTCCAGACCAACATCCTGGCGCTGAATGCGGCCGTTGAAGCGGCGCGTGCCGGTGAGCAGGGTCGCGGTTTTGCGGTCGTTGCCGGTGAAGTGCGCAGCCTGGCGCAGCGCAGCGCCCAGGCCGCCAAAAGAGATTAAAGGTCTGATTGAAGATTCGGTTAGCCGCGTTAATACCGGCTCGGTGCTGGTAGAGAGCGCCGGTGACACCATGAGCACATCGTCAGCGCGGTCACCCGCGTCACCGACATCATGGGTGAGATCGCCTCAGCGTCAGACGAGCAGAGCCGTGGCATTGACCAGGTGGGGGCTTGCCGTGACCGAGATGGATCGGCGTCACCCAGCAGAACGCCTCACTGGTCGAAGAGTCAGCGGCAGCGGCTGCAGCGCTCGAAGATCAGGCAAGTCACTTAAAACAAGCGGTATCAGTGTTCAATATTGGTAAAGAATTTTGTCGCTCAGGCCGTTAACAAGACAACGGCGATGAAAACTCTCCAGTCAGATGCACCGTTAGCCGTTGGTCGTTCGCCTGCTACCCGCAGCGACGACAACTGGGAAACCTTTTAAACGCCCGTGGCCCGGCCGCTATTGAGCCGCCGGGCATCGCAGCAGACAAATAATGTATTGAGTTCGGGCCAGGTGCAGAGATGAAAAAATCGACAATTTTAGATCAAAATGAGACGACAACGCTGCTGTCGCAAATGGTGCAGCGTTTACCGCTCTCCGATACGCATTTTAGTCGTATCAGCCAGCTGATCTATCAGCGTGCCGGTATCGGTACTGGCCGATCACAAGCGTGAGATGGTTTACACCGTCTGGTTCGTCGCCTGCGTACGCTGAATATCGATGATTTCGGTCGCTACCTGGCGCTGCTGGAGTCCGATCCGAACAGTGCCGAGTGGCAGGCGGTTTATCAATGCCCTGACCACTACCTGACCGGCGTTCTCCGCGAAAGCGCATCACTTCCCGATTCTGGCGGAGCATGCACGTAAGCGACAGGGCAACTTCAGCGTCTGGAGTACCGCAGCGGTCAACCGGCGAAGAGCCTTACTCCATCGCCATGACGCTGGCGGAAGGCTGGGCACTCGGACCGGGCAAGTTCCAGGTTCATGCCAGCGATATCGACACCAGGTGCGGGAAAAAGCGGTGGCTGGTGTTTATCGCCAGGAGGAGCTGCGTACGCTGTCACCCGCGCAAATGCAGCGCTACTTCCTGCGCGGCACCGGTCCTCATGCCGGTATGGTGCGTGCGCGTCCCGAGCTGACCATATGGTCACTTACGCGCAGCTTAACCTGCTGGCCAATGACTGGGCGCTGCCGGGTCAGTTCGACGCTATTTTTTGTCGCAACGTGATGATCTATTTCGATAAAGAGACGCAGGAGAAGATTCTGCGTCGGTTTGTCCCGCTCCTGAAGCCGGGTGCATTCTGTTCGCCGGTCACTCAGAAAACTTCAGTCAGAATCAGTAAAGAGTTCTGGCTGCGCGGGCAAACCGTCTATGGACTGACGAAGGAAAGATGATGAGCAAAATCACCGTGATGTGCGTAGATGACTCTGCGCTGATGCGGCAGTTGATGACTGAAATCATCAACAGCCATCCGGATATGGAGATGGTCGCTACGGCGCCCGATCCGCTGGTCGCCCGCGATTTGATTAAGCAGTTCAATCCGCAGGTGCTGACGCTGGATGTGGAAATGCCGCGCATGGATGGCCTCGATTTCCTGGAAAAACTGATGCGGTTACGGCCAATGCCGGTGGTGATGGTTTCATCGCTGACCGGGAAAGGCTCTGAAATTACCCTGCGCGCGCTGGAGCTGGGAGCGGTGGATTTTGTCACCAAGCCACAGCTCGGTATCCGCGAAGGGATGCTGTCTTACAGCCAGATGATTGGCGACAAATTCGTGCAGCTTCACGTGCCCGACTGCACAACCGTGCAGCGATGCCGGTGCCGGCGACGCTGAAAGCGGGTCCGCTGCTCAGTAGTGAGAAGCTGATTGCGATTGGCTCCTCAACCGGGGGTACCGAGGCGATTCGCCATGTGCTGCAGCCGTTACCGGCGACCAGCCCGGCACTGCTGATTACCCAGCATATGCCGCCAGGCTTTACCCGCTCTTTTGCCGAGCGTCTGAACAAGTTGTGTCAGATCACGGTGAAAGAAGCTGAAGATGGTGAGCGTATTCTGCCAGGCCATGCCTACATCGCGCCAGGCGCAATGCACATGGAGCTGGCCCGAAGTGGCGCCAACTATGTGGTGAAACTGAATGAAGGACCACCGGTTAACCGGCACAAACCCTCTGTGGATGTGCTGTTAAATCGGTGGCAACTTACGCCGGACGAAATGCGGTGGGGGTCATCCTCACCGGCATGGGCAACGACGGTGCCGCCGGATGCTGGAAATGCATCGGGCAGGCGCCTGGACTATTGCCCAGAACGAAGCCAGCTGTGTGGTATTGGCATGCCGCGTGAGGCCATTGCCACAGGCGGCGTGAGCGAAGTCGTGGATTTAAGCAACATCAGCCAGCACATGCTGGCGAAAATTAGCGCCGGACAGGCATTGCGTATTTAACAGGCCCGTCCCGCCGGGCGAGACAACTCAGGAGTAGATATGGCTGATAAAAACATGCGCTTTTTGGTAGTAGACGACTTCAATACGATGCGTCGTATTGTGCGTAACCTGCTGAAAGAGCTGGGCTTCAATAACGTAGAAGAAGCGGAAGATGGTGTGGATGCCCTCGGCAAACTGAAAGCGGGTGGTTTCGACTTCGTCATTTCCGACTGGAACATGCCAAACATGGATGGCCTGCAGCTGCTGCAGACCATTCGTGCCGACGCGGCAATGAGTTCGCTGCCGGTGTTGATGGTGACCGCGGAAGCGAAGAAAGAGAACATTATCGCCGCCGCCCAGGCCGGTGCCAGCGGATATGTCGTGAAGCCATTCACTGCGGCAACCCTGGAAGAAAAGCTGGGTAAAATTTTCGAAAAACTGGGCATGTAAGGGGATGTGATGAGCGACTTTCCGAAACCAACTGAGGATGCCGCGGCACACGACATCATTTCACGTATTGGCTCTCTGACGCGCATGCTGCGCGACAGCCTGCGCGAGCTGGGGGCTGGATAAAGCCATAGCCGATGCGGCTGAAGCCATTCCTGATGCCCGCGACCGTCTGGATTATGTTGTGCAGATGACGGCGCAGGCCGCCGACCGTGCGTTGAACTGTGTTGAAGCAGCACAACCCCATCAGGATAAGATGGAAGCCGGGGCAACCCAGCTGAAAGGGCGTTGGGATGAGTGGTTTGAAGAACCCGATTGAACTGGGTGATGCGCGGGAGTTGGTGACGGATACGCGCGCATTCCTCACCGCCGTGCCAGAGCATACCGCCTTTACCAACAAGCAGCTGCTTGAAATCATGATGGCGCAGGATTTCCAGGACCTGACCGGTCAGGTGATCAAGCGCATGATGATGTGATCCAGGAAATTGAGCGCCAGCTGTTAATGGTGCTGCTGGAGAATATGCCAGAAGTCAGCGCTGAGAAGCGTCAGGAAGGCACCAGCCTGCTGAACGGGCCGCAGATTCACGCCGATGCACCGGGCGTGGTGGCGAACCAGGATCAGGTTGATGACCTGCTGGACAGCTTAGGGTTCTAGTTTCGTCCGCCTGCGGGCGGGTGAGAACAGCTGCAGGTTATAATAAACAGGGTCACCTTCGGGTGGCCCCGTTCCGCATTGTCAGACCCATCCCCGAAAGAACGCCTGTTTTCTTCATCTTATCTCCGCTTTAACTTAAGCCAGATTTGGCATCCTATGCTCAGATTCCTGCCAACCGAGGTTTGTCGTGGCTGAAGATAGCGACGAAGACAAAACAGAATCGCCCACGGCCCACCGACTTGAGAAAGCGCGTGAAGAGGGCCAGATTCCGCGTTCGCGCGAACTCACATCCGTACTGATGCTGCTGGCCGGCATCATGATCCTGTGGATGGGCGGCAACATGATGGCGCACCGGCTGGCGGCGATGGTCGCCACCGGACTCCGTTTTGATCACGGCATGGTCAGAGATGACAAAATTATCGTCAGCCACATCGGCAGCCTGATCACGCAGGCACTGATGGCGCTGCTGCCATTGATGGGCGTCTGGTGCTGGTGGCAATCGCCGCGCCCATGCTGCTGGGCGGTATCGTTTTCCAGCGGTAAATCGATCAAGTTCGACCCGAAGAAGATGAGCCCGATGGCTGGGTTCAAGCGAATGTTTGCGGCGCAGGCCTGGACCGAACTGTTTAAAGGCATCCTCAAGGACTATTCTGGTTGGCTCGGTGGGCTGGTGGTACATCTGGAGCCACTGGCCCGAGATGCTGCGGTTGATCAGCGAAGCGCCCGTCACCGCGCTGATTCACGCATGGAGATGATCGCAGTCTGCTGTTCGCTGGTGATGCTGGGGCTGATCCCGATGGTCGGATATGACGTCTTCTGGCAGCTGCACAGCCACTTTAAAAAGCTGAAAATGTCGATGCAGGAGATCCGCGACGAGCATAAGCAGCAGGAAGGTGACCCGCACGTTAAAGGGCGCATCCGGCAGCAGATGCGCGCCGCAGCGCGACGCCGAATGATGGCGGATGTGCCGAAAGCCGATGTCATCGTCACCAACCCGACGCACTACTCGGTGGCACTGCAGTACAACGAGAAGAAGATGAGTGCGCCGAAAGTGGTGGCGAAAGGCGCAGGTGAGATCGCCCTGAGAATTCGTGAACTGCTGCCGAACACCGCATCCCGGTTCTGGAAGCACCGCCGCTGGCGCGTGCGTTATACCGACATACTGAAATTGGTCAGCACATTCCCGGCGCGCTCTATGCCGCCCGTGGCCGAGGTGCTGGCGTGGGTCTGGGCAGTCGCGTCGCTGGAAGCGCGAAGGCGGCCTGATCCCACCAAACCAAAAAAACCTGCCGGTTCCGGCAGAGATGGACTTTGCAGGAGAGAGCAAAAACGATGGCTAATAACCTGGCCGCAAACTACGTTTACCGGGCAACTTTAAAGATATGCAGTGGCAGGTGCTGGCCGGGCCGGTACTGATCCTGATGAGCCTGTCGATGATGGTTCTGCCATTACCGCCGTTCATCCTCGATCTGCTGTTCACCTTTAACATTGCGTTGTCGATCATGATCCTGCTGGTGGCGATGTTCACCCAGCGGACCCTGGAGTTTGCGGCGTTCCCGACCATTCTGCTGTTCTCTACCTTGCTGCGTCTGGCGCTGAACGTGGCCTCAACCCGTATCAATCCTGATGGAAGGGCATTACGGGTGCCGCCGCGGCAGGACAGGTGGTTGAAGCGTTCGGTCACTTCCTGGTGGGCGGTAACTTCGCCATCGGTATCGTGGTGTGTTTATCATCCTCGTCAATCATCAACGTTATGGTTATCACCAAAGGTGCCGGCCGTATCGCCGAAGTGGGCGCGCGCTTTGTGCTGGACGGGATGCCCGGTAAGCAGATGGCGATCGATGCCGACCTCAACGCCGGTCTGATCGGTGAAGAGGACGCCAAACGCCGCCGTGCCGAAGTGACCCAGGAAGCGGACTTCTACGGTTCGATGGACGGTGCCAGTAAGTTCGTTCGTGGTGATGCCGTCGCCGGTATTATGATCATGGTGATCAACGTCATCGGCGGCCTGCTGGTGGGCGTGGTGCAGCACGGTATGGATGTGGGTCATGCCGCAGAGACCTATACGCTGCTGACCATCGGTGATGGGTCTGGGTCGCGCAGATCCCGGCGCTGGTTATCTCTACCGCAGCCGGTGTTATCGTGACGCGCGTTGCCACCGATCAGGATGTCGGCGAGCAGATGGTCACCCAGCTGTTCAAAGATCCGCGCGTGCTGATGCTGAGTGCCGCGTGGATTGGTCTGCTCGGTCTGGTGCCGGGCATGCCGAACTCGTCTTCCTGCTGTTCACCGCCGCCTACTGGGTCTGGCCTGGTGGCTGCGCGGCCGCGAAATGCACGCGAAGAAGAAAGTGGAAGTCACGGGCGGCATCGCCAAAACGGCGGACACGCCAGCCGCCACCGAAGCGTCGTGGACCGATGTGCAACTGGAAGATACCTGGCATGGAAGTGGGCTATCGCCTGATTCCGAGGTCGATCATCAGCAAACGGTGAGCTGCTGGGACGTATCCGCAGTATCCGTAAGAAAGTCGCCCAGGATGTCGGTTTCCTGCCGCCGGTAGTGCATATCCGCGACAACATGGAGCTGCCACCGGCACGCTATCGCATCCTGATGAAAGGGGTGGAGATTGGCAGCGGTGATGCCTATCCTGGCCGCTGGATGGCGATTAACCCGGGCACGGCTGCCGGAAGTCTGCCAGGCGAAGCGACCGTTGATCCCGCCTTTGGACTGGCGGCGGTCTGGATTGATAGCGCGCTGAAAGAGCAGGCACAGATTCAGGGCTTTACCGTGGTTGAAGCCAGTACCGTGGTGGCAACCCACCTTAACCATCTGATTGGCCAGTTCGCCAGCGAGCTGTTTGGCCGTCAGGAAGCGCCAGCAGTTGCTGGATCGTGTGACTCAGGAGATGCCGAAGCTGACCGAAGATCTGGTGCCGGGTGTGATCTCGCTGACCACCCTGCACAAGGTGCTGCAGAACCTGCTGGTGGAGCGGGTGTCGATTCGCGATATGCGCACCATTATCGAAACGCTGGCGGAACACGCGCCGGTGCAGAGCGATTCCTCAGGAGCTGACCAGCGTGGTGCGTGTGGCGCTGGTCCGTGCGATTACTCAGCAGTGGTTCCCGGGTTAATGACGAAGTGCAGGTTATCGGGCTCGATTCCACGCTGGAGCGCCTGCTGTTACAGGCGTTGCAGGGCGGTGGCGACTGGAGCCGGGTCTGGCCGATCGGCTGTTAAGTCAGGCACAGGCGGCATTACAGCGTCAGGAGATGCTGGGGCGCCGCCGCGGTGCTGCTGGTCAATCATCCGCTGCGTGCGCTGCTGGCGCGCTTCCTGCGCCGCAATCTGCCACAGCTGGTGGTGCATCTCTAATCTGGAGCTGAGCGACAACCGCCAGAATCCGTATGACTGCCACCATCGAGGCAAATAATGCGCTGGCTGGTGATGGCATTCGTGATGCTGCCACTTGATGGCGCAGGCGGCCGGTGGTGCCTGGAGCGCCACGGCCAATGGGCCGCTGCTGGCTAACCGCGGCAGCTGGCAACGGGCGCAGCCGCTGACGCCGCCCGCCGACATTGGCGGGGAGGTCAGCGTTATTACCTGGCGTTATCAGCTGAGCATACCGGCCCCGTCCGGCCTGCAGGTGCGCTTGTGCGGCGAACAGCGCTGCACTTCCCTGGAGGGGGCCAGCGGCACCACGCGCGGGCTGGCACATCTGGCGCCGGTGAGACCCTGCCATGGTGTTTGGTTTTGCCGGAAGCGGGGCGCTGCCACCCGGATTACGGGTGGTGAGCAGTGAAGTAATGGTCAATTACGAGTAAGGGTATCGTTGCTGAATTGACTAGCGCACCGACGCACAGTGCGCAAGGTGCGTAGTTTGTAATTCAGGCGTTCACCCCCTTCAGATTCCCTCCTCAGAGTAGCGGACCCGCCTTTAACTTCAATCTGCTGATGAACAGCGTTCAGGCATCGCGATATCTTCCTCTTCCAGCTCGATATCTGCGGCCTGCGCGTTTTCAGTAAGGTAAGCGATCTGTTTGGTGCCCGGTATCGGCACAAATTTGTCATACTGGGCCAGTAGCCAGGCCAGCGCAATCTGCCCGGTGGTGGCGTGATATTTCTCAGCCAGTGGCGTCACCGCGTTAAGAAGCTGGAGATTGTGATCGATATTTTCCTGCCGGAAACGCGTCATTGTTTTTGCGGAAATCACCCTCGGCAAAATCGCTGTTTTTACGGTATTTACCCGTCAGGAATCCTCTGCCCAGCGGCGAATAGGGCACCAGTCGATACCGAGCTTTTTCACCATAGGGAGAATCTCCTCTTCGATGTCACGCGGTCCAGAAGTGAATACTCCGTCTGCAGCGCGGCCAGCGGATGGATCGCCTGCGCCCGATTCAGCGTTGAAAGCCGATGCTTCACACAGTCCAATCCGGGCAATCTTCCCTCCTGCACCAGACGGCTGAGACACTGCATGCCTCTCCTCAATCGGTGTCGCCGGACTGATCCGGTGCAGATAAAAGAGATCGATGCGCTCAACGCCCAGCCGTTTCAGTGATGCATGGCAGCAGCGGGTAATGTAGTCCGGCTGATTGTTGATGGTGCGGGCATAGACTTCTTCAGCAGGACGTTCAATGCCACATTTGGTGGCCACGGTGAACTTCAGCCGTTCGGCCCGATTGAGCCCGGCAAGAAACTGACCTATCAACTGCTCGTTGTGACCGCGCCCGTAAAGATCGGCGGTATCGATAAAGGTGATATCCAGATCGCGAAGCTTATTGAGCGTTGCAGGGAATGACGGTCATCGGTCTGACCATAAAATTCGCTGAGCCCCATCGCGCCATAGCCGATTGCGCTGACGTCCAGACCCTGAGTAACGTTCGCTTTTTCATTGTCGCTCCTCGTATGTGAGACGCGATTGTTTCACTCCGCGTGAAAGCAATGAATTGCTCTTTCCGTCATGCAAAAAAGGTATCAGGCGAATGAAAGGGCTTCAGACATACATCCGCATGTCGCTACAGTAATATCTCAACAACAGGCTGAGCGTGAATAAGAAGTAAGAAGAGTGTGGTGGTGCTTCGCTCTGTTTCAGCGGCACGGCATCATGCGGACGTTATCGCATTCCCGGGATGAGAGAGTTCTCTCAGCGCATTAGAACCGCCTCATTTTTTCATCGCGCGAATCGCCGCGTAAACATCAATCGCCAGCTGCTGCGCCGCATCCTCTGTCAGCGGGCGGTAACAGAGCCCTGTCTGATTAAAGGTGCATTTTGACTGCGGCATCAGGGCGAATCCTTTTCCTCTGCGATGTGTGACAGGCATCAGCAGGAATCGTCCGGCTCTCTCACCCGTTTCAGCGTGACGCTGAGCGTGGCGAAGTAGCGCTCGCATTTATCGAAAAACAGCGGATTGGCGCTGCGGGCAAACCAGAACAGCGGCAGATCGGCCAGCGCTTCCAGCGAGACCTGCTCCGCCACACTGGCAGGATGCGCCGACGGTATGGCTATCAGCAGCGGCTCACGGTAAACCCAGGCGTACTGAACGGTCTCTTCCGTATCCGACCCCTTTTCTCCGGTGAGTATTAAATCCAGACTGTTTTTGGCCAGGCTTTGCAAAAGCTGAGGGGAGGTCAGGCGGGGCATTTCCATTTCATCGCTGGCATGAAAAGCGGCGAGCTGCCGGTTAAGTGGCGAAATCAGTTCAAAGTTCAGCGTGCGGGTCAGCCCGATGCGTAGCCGTGCCGCGGCGGGCTGCGCATCCTGCTTCAGGGCATTCAGCGCAGTCAGGATCGCTTCCGCTTTCGCGACCAGCGCACGGCCAGAATCGGTGAGCGTTACCTCATGGGTCGTGCGGCTGAACAGCGAGTGGCCCAGCAGATCTTCCAGACTCTGAATCTGACGGGTCAGCGGAGGTTGCGTCATGCTGAGACGTTCTGCGGCCCGGCGAAAATTCAGCTCATGCGCAACAGCCAGGAAGCACTGTAACTGTTTTATGGTGGGAAGGTGGCTGCTGATGAGGTGCGCGGCTACAGACATAACACCATCCTGCTGCGAAGATTTGGGGGATCAGAGCGGATATACGAATTCAGCAACGGAGAGGGAAACTCCTCTCCGTTTCAGAGATTACATGCGCTCGACGGTGTCGATGCCCAGCGTATCCAGACCCTGCTTCAGCGTCTTCGCGGTCAGCGCGGCCAGCTGCAGTCGGCTCAGACGGGTTGTGTCTGATTCTGCGTTGAGAATCGGGCAGTGCTCGTAGAATCCGGAGAACAGACCGGCCAGATCGTAGAGATAGGCACACATCACGTGTGGCGTGCCGTCACGAGCGACCTGAGTAATGACCTCTTCGAACTGCAGCAGACGGGTGGCCAGCTGCGCTTCACGCTCTTCGCTGATCACAATCTCCGCATCCAGCGAATCGGCATCAATGCCCGCCTTGCGGAACACGGAGAGTACGCGGGTATAGGGCATACTGCATGTAAGGCGCGGTGTTGCCTTCGAACGCCAGCATGTTGTCCCAGTCGAAAATGTAATCGGTAGTACGGCTTTTGACAGATCGGCGTATTTCACCGCGCTGATGCCAACCACTTCCGCCAGCGTTTTCACTTCCGCTTCGCTCATCTCCGGGTTCTTCTCACGCACCAGCGTGTAGGCACGCTGATAGGCTTCATCCAGCAGATCGGAGAGCTTGATGGTGCCGCCGCTGCGGGTTTTGAACGGACGGCCATCTTTGCCCAGCATCATGCCGAACGCATGGTGCTCCAGCGGAACAGATTCCGGCACATAACCCGCTTACGGACGATAGTCCAGGCCTGAACCAGATGCTGATGCTGACGTGAGTCGATGTAATAGAGTACACGATCGGCTTTCAGCGTTTCGTAACGATATTTCGCACAGGCGATATCGGTGGTGGTGTAGAGGTAGCCGCCATCCTTTTTCTGGATGATGACGCCCATCGGTTCACCCTCTTTGTTCTGGAATTCATCCAGGAACACCACGGTCGCACCTTCACTCTCTACCGCTAAGCCTTTCTGTTTCAGATCGGAGACGATGCCAGGCAGCATATCGTTATAGAGACTTTCACCCATAACATCATTGCGCGTCAGCGTGACGTTCATGCGGTCATAGATTTTCTGGTTCTGACTCATGGTGATGTCGACCAGCTTCTTCCACATCTGGCGGCAATAGTCATCGCCGCCCTGTAATTTCACCACATAACTGCGTGCGCGCTCGGCAAACTCAGGATCTTCATCATAAGTGCGCTTGGCTTCACGGTAGAAGCCTTCGAGATCGGCCAGCGCCATCTCTGCATGATCTTCATTCTGCTGCTTTTCCAGGAACGCGATCAACATACCGAACTGCGTTCCCCAGTCGCCAACGTGGTTCGCTCGGATCACTTATGGCCGAGAAACTCCAGCGTACGCACCGCCGCGTCACCAATGATGGTGGAGCGGACGTGGCCCACATGCATCTCTTTCGCAACGTTAGGCGCAGAGTAGTCGACGACGATAGTCTGGGGCTCGGCCAGTTGCACGCCAAGGCGCGGCAGACGCAGCGCTTCCCGGGCATGACTGGCCAGCCAGTTGTGGTCAAGGAAGATATTGATGAAGCCCGGCCCGGCAATTTCGACTTTGCTGGCGATGCCGGTCAGGTCGAGGTGCTGAATCACCGTTTCCGCTAATTGTCGCGGTGCCTGTCCCAGCTTTTTTCGCCACGGCCATAATGCCGTTGGCCTGATAGTCTCCAAACTGAACCCGGGCGGATTGACGAACCTGGGGTTCGCAATCGGCGGGTGCGCCGGCTAAAACCATTGCCTGACTGACTTTTGCGGAAAGAAGTGCCTGAATATTCACCGAGTTACCTTCATGTGCTGAGCAACGCCCGGACCAGAAAGCCGGGCTGTCATCATCTTGCCTGAGCGCATCGCGTCACGGAGAGGCAGAAACGGATGGGGCAGACAAAACGGAAAAAAATGAGGGGAAAAGTATACGTGAAATGTCAGTGGGCGTCAGCAGTTGGATGAAGCGGGGAAACAGAGCTGAATAAGATGTTTCCCTGAAGCATTAACGACGTCGCAGATGACGGCGTGGGTTCTTTACGCTTTTATCTTCACGCACCTTCCAATGGCGGGAGATTGCAAATCCCATCAGTGCGATCAGGACAGCGACAACGATGAGCATAGACATAGAGCCATTCCTTTTGGTTGTGTTAGGTCAAATTTATAGGAAGGCGGGGTGGGCTGCAATTGTTTGCCAGGTAAATGAGAGTTATCTTATTGTATTAAAGAAGTTGATAATAATCATATATTTAACATGCTTTCATCAAGGAACTCATGGTCCTAAACAGGAGATAAATCCGAATGAAAGATGTTATTATAAGGATTAGCGTTAAATTTCGGGCCAAATAAGATGAATCTTATCATTATGTGATGCTCAGCACGCGGCGCGCCAAAAGCCAGGCGGGTTATAAATGCTAAACAAATTGAGAGGAACTGGGGTAGTGACGAGAACTTTTCCGGCAGAATTGGATGATTTAAAGACAGATTTAGGACGTTTTGAAGAATCGTTGCAAAGTTTTGCGCAGCGGCTCGGTTTGCGTCTTACCGATCTGGAAGTGGACCATATCGCGGTGCGTTGCCATCAGGACACGACGGCGATACGCTGGCAGCAAGGTTTGCAGCAGATTGCACGCAGTTTTCGGCGGCGATGATCAACGGCAGGCAGATTTGCCTGTTTAAACTCCATGACCCGCTGATTGTCGCAGGCAGGCAGATTGAGGTGGTTGAACTGCCATGGCCGGGTGAAAGCGTTATCGCCATGAAGGCTGGGAGCATATTGAGGTGGTGTTACGCGGCGATCATCAGACGCTGGGCGTGCGCGCGATGGCCTTGCTGTCAGATGAGGCGCTGACGCAGCCGGGTATTTCATTTAAAACCAGTTCACCGCAGGGCGAGAATGAGCGCCTGCCCAATCCGACCCTGGCGGTAACGGATGGGCAGACGACAATCAAGTTCCATCCGTGGCGACTGGAGGAGATTGTCGCCAGCGAACAGAACTAAAGGCGGGCGGCTAACGCACGCTTCAGGCGCGCAACGGCTTCGTCGAGCAGCGCGCGGGTACAGCCGAAATTGAGCCGGACAAACTGGTCATTGGCCAAACTCACGTCCGGCGGTTAAGCCCAGCCCGTGCTTTTCAAAAATAGAGCGCCGGGCTGGCCACACCCAGCGCGCTGGCGTCGATCCAGGCCAGGTAGGTCGCTTCCGGCGAGGCGAGTGACAGGCCGGTCATCTTATTAACCTGCGACACCAGCCAGTCACGGTTACTGCGCAGATAGGCATTCTGCGCATTCAGCCAGGGCTCACCCTCGCGCCATGCCGCTGCTGCTGCCGTGAGTGCCAGAATATCAACATCTGGCACAATGCCGCGTCGTACCCGGTTAAAGCGCGCGCGCAGCCCGGCATTGGGAATGATGGCGATGGAAGCTCCAAGACCGGCAATATTAAAGGACTTTGAGGGCGACATCAGCGTCACGCTACGCTGGGCTGCAATCTTCGCTCAGTGAAGCAAAGGGGTATGTGCTTAACGCCGGGTTCCAGCAGCAGATCGCTGTGGATCTCGTCGGAACAGACAATCAAATTGGCTTCTGCGCAAATTCCAGCTGCGCCTGCAGTTCCTCGCGGCGATAGACGGTACCGCCCGGATTCTGCGGGTTGCACAGCATTAACAGCCGCGCTTTATCGTCCAGCTGACCTTCCGGCGCAGCCAGATCCAGCAGCCAGCGTCCCTCTTGCAGCGTCAGTGGCAGCGTGATCTGACCGCGCTCTGCCAGTTTGCTGCACCGCGAAACGGCGGATAGATGGGTGTTGGCGCAATCGTCAGCTCGTCAGGCGCGGTGAAAGCGCGCACTGCCAGATTGAGCCCGCTTACGACACCCGGCAAACCACAATCCATTCCGGATTAACGTGCCACTGATAGCGCGAGGCGAGCCAGGCTATCGCACTATCGATAATTCAACTGGCGTGTCGCCATAGCCAAAAATCCCATGTTCGGCACGGGTTTTAATCGCATCGATGACGCAGTCAGGCGATCGGAAATCGGTGTCTGCCACCCACAACGGCAGAATGTCCTGGTCCGCATATTTGTTCCATTTAAGGCTATCGCTGTGACGACGGTCTATCCGTTGGTCGAAATTGAATGCCATAGTTAACTTTCCCGGTAAACTCATTCCAGCAGCCAGACTAACTGATGAATCTGCCTTGAACCAGAGTCATGTAAAGGAGAAGAGAATGGACCACACTGGAAATTTGCTGCTATGGCGTGGATTGCGCTGTGACCGCACAACAGGCGGGCGCCGATCGGGTTGAACTCTGTGCCGCACCGCGTGAAGGCGGCCTGACCCCATCAGCGGGGGATGCTGAATGCCGCCCGGCAAGAAGTTTCGATTCCGGTTCATCCTATTGTCCGGCCACGTGGTGGCGATTTTTGTTACACCGCACGCGAATTTGAAGCAATGAAATCGGATGTGGCGTTAATCCGTGAACTCGGTTTTCCTGGTCTGGTGATTGGGATGCTGGATGAAGATGCTCACATTCATCGTGGTCAGATGCGGCAGAATTATGGCGCTGTGTGACGGCCTGGCCGTAACCTTTCATCGCGCCTTCGATCTCTGTCACAGCCCTAAGCGTGCGCTGGAAGAACTAACGGATTTGGAGTGGCGCGTATTCTGACATCCGGTCAGCAGCAGAGCGCTGAAAACGGAATTGCATTACTCAGGGAACTAAATGAGGCCAGCACCGGTCCTATTATTATGGCGGGTGCCGGGGTACGTCTCAGCACCTGCAAAAGTTTCTCGACATGGGGATTGATGAAGTTCACAGCTCGGCCAGCCGCCTGATGGCGTCGCCGATGCGCTACCGCAAAGCGGGGGTCTCCATGTGTTCAGAAGCCGAGACTGACCGAGTTCAGCCGCTACTGTGTAGACGGCGATGTGGTTGAGGCGATGAAAAGCGTGATGCAGATGAGCACCGTTCGGGTCCGCCTGAACCACAACAGATTTTGCCGCGCAGCACGCCGATCATTGACGTGGTGTTTGCAAGTACCAAACCCCAGTATCCTTGCTGGGGTTCTTTTTGTGTAAAGCACACTCCGTTCCGGCTAAATCGTTTTGCGCTTCTCTGGCATCTTATTGATGTCAGAGGGATCTGAATCTGGCTGCAGCGAAGTTATCACTCTTTCGCCTGGCTCGATAAAAATCACCTGCTCCTTATTAATCATTACATGTCATCCAGGACTTTCAGGCCCGGCAGCAACGTAATCACACCCGCTTTATTCGTTATGCTGAACCGTGTCGCCTCTCCGTCCTTAAAACCTTAAAAGGCGATGCAGGCTGAAATCTTCACAGATTGCCGGCTGTTCATCACCGCAGCGTTACACTGAAAGCAACGTCGCCTGGAAAAGTATCCTATGAAACCCAATCCGATTGCTGCCCTGACTCTGATCCTGACTGCTCTCTGCAGTGGCAGCGCTGCGGCCAGCGCATGCAGCCCGAACAACGCTGCTGTGGCTAACAGCAATAACCTGATTTTGCTGGGCGGGAATGCGAAAGGCGCGGTGAAGCAGGTGGTTGCGGGTGAGTTTGGCAAAGATGTGAACTCGCAAAAGCGCGTACTGGGGCAGTTTGACGCCTGTGGCGATCTGACGGTTGCCGACGTCAGCTATGACAAAAGTGAGCGCAACGTTATTCTCAGTATGGAGCAACACATTGCCGGGTGCAGGGCGGCTGGGTGGCGGAATATGCTTATCTGGTAAAAGTGCTGAAAGAGGGCAAAGAGGTGGTGGTCGATAACCGACAGGGGACGATTAACTGGCAGAGAAGGTCAGCATGGCAACATTACCAGCGCCTCCGACAGGTTTACCAGTCATGGGTAAAAGCGGCTTTACCGACACGACTTACCGTTATGATCGGCAGTTCAGGCTGGAGAAGAGCGTGGCGCGCGGCAGCGATCCCCTGACCAACGGTGAAAATCATTACCACTGGAATCCGCAGGGTCTGGTGACCGCACCACATCGGCCCGCAGCACCGACAGTTATACCTACGATCCCCAATGGCGTGAAGTGCGGCTCAACGGCACGGCGACCACACCGCTGAGCACCATCCGGTCAGTAGATGAGTGTCAGTCTGGGATCAGGTGGGTAACTGTACCCTGAGCTATCTGCACGAGACCGAAATCTTCACGCGCGGCACTATTGAGCGCCATCTCAGTTCCGCCTACAAATATGAGTACTGGGACCAGCCAGCGGCGGCGGAGTAAAAGGCGATCGGATGATCGCCTGTCGGGTGGTTATTTAACGTCTGACTAAAGGCATCCAGCGCCAGCAGGGCGTTTGCAATATCTTCCGGTGAAAGGTTTGGATTAAGGTTTTTCAGCGTGTCGCCCTCACTGTTTGCCAGTGCACCCACTTTGACCAGATTCTCCCAGCTCTCATTTTCCAGATGCAGCTCCCGGAGCGTGGTCGGCATGTTGAATCGCGCGATAGAAGCGGATATAGCGCGCAATTTCCTCATCCGGACGCTTCTCAAGCACCATCTGCGTCAGTGTGCCGTAGGCGACTTTCTCGCCATGGGTCAGATGGTGGATATCACCATCAATCGCGGTGAAACCATTATGAATAGCGTGCGCAGCTGCCAGCCCTCCGTTTCAAAGCCCAACCCTGATAGCAGCGTATTCGCCTCAACCACCGCTTCCACGGCGGGCGTCACTCGTTTTTGGGTGACGGCAACATAGGCGCTGTAACCCCAGGTAAGCAGCGTTTCTTCAACAGGCACGGGCAATCGCCAGCCCGGCAATTGTCGGATCACCATTGACCATCGATTTGAATGCGAACGCGCCACCGCCTGCGCTTCAACCCAGGTCGCCAGGCCATCGGCAATGCCGGAGGCAAAGAGTCGTGCTGGTGCACTGGCGCAGACTGCGGTGTCCACCAGCACCAAATCAGGATTTTTACTGTAGAAGCGATAGCTCTCAAATACGCCCGCTATCAGAATAGATGACCGACAGCGCGCTACAGGGGGCATCAGTGGAGGCGATAGTAGGCACGATGGCTACCGGCTGCTTCAGCTCATCCGCCACCGCTTAACCGTATCCAGCGTTTTGCCACCGCCCAGCCCGACAACTACATTACAGCCCTGACTTTTCGCCAGCTGGCTCAGACGGGTGATTCATTGCTCGACGCCTCGCCGTTGACGGGTGCCAGTTGAAGGTAACGCCCGCCTTTTGCAGCGCCTGTTGGGCGCGTTCGCCGATCAATTTCCAGACGACATCATCCGCGACCAGGAAAGCGTTATCACCCAGTTCGGCCACGTAGGGGCCCAGCTCGTCCAGCACGCCCGCGCCCTGCACATATTTACGGGGTGAAGAGAAGATAAATTTACTCATAATCACAGCTCCTTAATATGAAGTTAAACCGCCCTTAGCCTGGCACACGCTGACGAACAGGGAGAGTGTCCAGGGTGAGATAATTCGACGGGCCTGTTACGCTGGCAGGACACCCATACGCTGCTGACCGGCTGTTACCTCCAGGGAGAACGCCATGACCACCACGCTGTTTTCATTTCTGTTTGCCATCACCATACTGACGCTGACGCCGGGCTTTGATACCGCGCTGGTACTGCGCTCAGCAGTCGCTCAGGGCGCAAAGCGCGCCAGCGTGACGGCACTGGGTATCACGCTCGGCTGTCTGGTCTGGGGTGTCGCGGTGGGATTCGGATTAGGCGCGCTGCTGCTGGCCTCCGAAATGGCTTATAACCTGCTTAAGTGGCTGGGTGCCGCCTGGTTACTTTATCTGGGCTGAAATTGTTGCTGAAACCCCGCCAGGCAGCAATCGACTCGCAACAACCGGCGCTGCAACAGGGCTATCTTGCCTGTTTCAGCCGCGGGCTGCTTGGCAATCTGCTAAACCCCAAAGTGGGCATCTTCTATGTGAGTTTTTTGCCACAGTTTATCCCGGCGGGGGCGTCGGTGGCGCTCTGGTGTAGTCTGATGGCGCTGGCACACATGCTGCTGGGGCTGATCTGGAATGCGGTACTGATTGGCGGCAGCCACTATTTCGCCGGTCATTTGCGCAAACCGCGGGTGCTGAAGGTGATGGATCGTCTGACTGGCTGCGTGTTTATAGGATTTGCGGCGAAACTGGCATTGTCTCGCCGCTAGTGCATTACGGTTTGGTGGCGACCAGCACGGCGCGCAGAGGCGCCGGATAGCCCTCGACCGTTTTGCTGGGGTCATCGGGATCGAGGAATTCAGCCAGAGACTCGCTGGTCATCCAGTCAGTACGGCGTTGCTCTTCAGTGGTAGTGAGGGCGAAATCGACAATCCGGACATCCACAAAGCCGCTTTTTTCCAGCCAGCTTTTCAGCGCTTCAGCTGACGGAATGAAGAAGACATTGCGCATCTGCGCATATCGCTCACCGGGCACCAGCACCTGATTCACATCGCCCTCAATCACCAGCGTCTCCAGCACCAGTTCGCCACCGCTGACCAGCTGATTCTTAAGCTGTAACAGGTGATCCAGCGGCGAACGGCGGTGATAGAGCACGCCCATCGAGAACACGGTATCGAACGCCTGCAATACCGGTAACTGCTCAATGCCCAGCGGCAGCATATGCGCCCGGCGATCGTCGTTCAGCAGCTTACGCACCGCTTCGAACTGCACCAGGAACAGCTGCATTGGATCGATGCCGACCACCAGATGGGCACCCGCGCCAATCATCCGCCACATGTGATAGCCACTGCCGCAGCCCACATCGAGCACTGTGGCGGCCGGCCAGCGGAGAGATGTGCGGTAGCACGCGCTCCCACTTCCAGTCAGATCGCCATTCGGTGTTGATGTGGGTGCCATAAAGGAAATAGGGCCCCTTACGCCACGGCATCAGGTTGCGCAGTAATTTCTCAATACCCTGACGATGGCGATCGCTGATGTCATCGCAGTCGGCAGTAACGCTGTGCAACAGGTCAAGTTTTTGAGGCTCCAGCAGCGGCAGATACTCCAGCGACTTGTACCAGTCGCGGGAAGTGCCCATGCAGGTTTTCACGCTGCCACTCGCTGATTGCGCCGGTAACACTTCCAGCCACTTCGCAGCGGTCCCACCGCAATTTGCTGATAAAAACGGCCAAAGTCGATCATTTCAACGCCACCAGAGATCCAAATTAAAGCACTGGAACCAGAGTTCGGCGTGCGAGAAGCCGGCCTGTTTCAGACGGGCTTTTATGAGCTTCAACGCTGTCAGTCAGCATCACATTTCCAGCATGCTGCGTTTCTGGCTGATTTCCAGTTCGCTGTAGCCGTTGGCGCGCTTGAAGTCGTGATGCATGTTAAACAGCAGCTCACCGACTTCGGCATCTTCAAAACTGAATTTTTCTGACAGCACAGCGCGCCGCCCGGTTTCAGTCCCTGCCAGAATCTTTTCCAGCAGCGCCAGACGCGCAGGTGGTTCCAGAACTGCAGCGTAAAGTTGAGTACCACCAGAGAGGCGTTCTCAATCTCAATGTCGCGGATATCCGCTTCCAGCACCGTTACCGGTGTGTCCGCGCGAAACGCATCAAGATGGCGACGACAGCGCTCCACCATCGCCGGGGAGTTATCACTGCGATGATCTGGCAACCCGGCACCTGAATATTGCGGCGCACCGACAGGGTGGCCGCGCCCCAGCGAGCAGCCCAGGTCATAAACCTTGCTGTCCGGGGTAACAAAACGTTCTGCCCAGCATGCCAATCATCGAAATGATGTTGGAGTAGCCCGGCACCGAGCGCTGAATCATGTCAGGAAAGACTTCAGCTACACGCTCGTCAAAAGTCCAGTCGCCCAGTTTTGCAATGGGCGCTGAGAAGAGTTGATCGCGGTCAGACATATCGAAAATCCGAAGAGACGACGGAAAGGGCGCTATTCTCGCAGAAAGTGGGGCGGGCTGCACCCCTTAACCCAGGCCAGCTTAATGCAGCGTCAGCACCAGTTCCCACGGCATATAGATCAGGTTAAAAATCACCATGCCGCACAGGGAAAACAGCGTCAGCAGCATGCCATATTGCGGCCTGCCATTGCGCTGCTGCGCAAACCCCAGGCGTGCAGCAGGCGACTGATAAAGAACAGCAGACCCGTGAGATGCACCATCCAGATATCGGCGCCGTTCATCTCCATCATCACCAGCAGAAACAGCGCCAGCGGAATGGTTTCGATGGCGTTGCCGTGAATGCGAATCGCCATTTTCAGGTCGTGGTAGCCGCCATCACCATACGCCACGCGATAGAAACGGCGATAGCGGACCACGTCCAGCGTGAATTTCATCACCAGTAATGCACCCATCACCACATATAACGCGCTAACCATTGCCACCCCTGCGACTGTCCATAATGCTTCTATTCTAACGGGCGTGCAGCCCGCTGTCCTGGGCAGGAATCAAAACAGTGACGTCTGCTGCGGCCAGTCCGGTCCGCTACCTATGCCGGGATCGATCTGTTGCAGCTGCGGCCAGAGTGCCTGCACCAGCGGAAAGACCTGGCCCATATCGGGCGTGTGCAGAAACAGCATGGCGTCGCCCTGTTGCTGCCACGCCGTCAGTTTGTCACGCCAGATCTGAAATAGCGGTACGCTCTCTTCCACACTGTCGCTGCCGATAAATCGCACCATCGGCTGCGAGCCGGTTCGCAATGCATGAGGCGGCACCCGGGGCTTCTGCGCGCGGGCCACCAGCGCGGCCGGACTTTGCGAGGTAGAGGTGTGAACCGGACGGCTGTCGAGCATCACGCGATTGATGCCGCGCGCCAGCAGGCCGCGATTCAGCGCCCGTTCGGCATCCCCTTTAGCGAAGAAAGCGGGATGGCGGACTTCGACGCCATAGTGAAACGGCGCGGCAGGCTGTCGAGAAAGCGCCACAGGTCGTCGAGCTGCGTCGGAGAGAAGCTGGCAGGCAGTTGCAGCCAGTACTGACCGATGCGATCGGCCAGCGGCTCATCAGGCGCAGGAAATCGGTCAGCAGGTCATCGCTGTGCTGCAGCGCCGCCTGATGGCTGATGGTATTGGGAAACTTAAAGCAGAAAGCGAAACGCATCGTGCGTCATATCGCGCCAGCGCATCACCGTTTCCGGATTCGGCAGCGCATAGAGCGTGGTATTTCCCTCTACACAATGGAAATAGCGGGCATAGTCCGCCAGGCTTTCGATGCCCCGCGTTTCCAGTGTGAATGCTGCCACTGGGGCAGGCCAATACGAAGTGTCACGCGCGCTCCTGGCTGCAGATTAAGATACCCATTATCCGCTATGGTCAGGCTGGGGGGCAAATGCACACAGGAAATCGGCGCTTTGGCGCGGATCTGCTTATCCTGTCTGGCTTTTTTCCATTATAATGACCGCCATTTTTGCGACAGCATCGCAACAGGTAACGCGGCCGGATGCTGTCAGATGCAGCGGGCGAAGTTAAAAGGATAGTGTTATGCGTACAGAATATTGCGGACAGCTCAATCTGTCTCATGTGGGTCAGCAAGTCACGCTTGCGGCTGGGTAAACCGCCGTCGCGATCTGGGCAGTTTGATTTTATCGATAATGCGCGACCGTGAAGGCATCGTGCAGGTGTTTTTGATCCCGATCGCCAGGACGCATTTAAGCTGGCTTCTGAACTGCGTAAACGAATTCTGTATCCAGATCACCGGTACCGTGCGTGCGCGTGATGAGAAGAACAAAAACAGCGACATGGCGACCGGTGAAGTGGAAGTGTTTGCCCAGGCACTGACCATTATTAACCGCTCTGAGCCACTGCCGCTGGACTCGAATCAGACCAACAGCGAAGAAGCGCGCCTGAAGTACCGCTATCTGGATCTGCGCCGCCCTGAGATGGTGACGCGTCTGAAAACCCGCGCAAAAAATCACCAGCTTCGTTCGTCGCTTTATGGATGACGCAGGTTTCCTGGATATCGAAACCCCGATGCTGACCAAAGCGACGCCGGAAGGCGCGCGTGACTACCTGGTGCCAAGCCGGGTACATAAAGGCAAATTCTATGCGCTGCCGCAGTCACCTCAGCTGTTCAAACAGCTGCTGATGATGTCCGGTTTTGACCGTTACTATCAGATCGTTAAATGCTTCCGCGACGAGATTTACGTGCCGATCGTCAGCCAGAATTTACCACAGATCGAAGTGGAAACTCCTTTATGACCGCGCCAACAGGTGCGTGAAATCATGGAGCGTTTAATCCGCAATCTGTGGCAGGACGTGCAGGGCGTTGATGCTCGGTGAGTTACCCGCAGATGAACCTTGCGGAAGCGATGCATCGCTAACGGTTCTGATAAACCGGGAATCTGCGTAACCCGATGGAGCTGGTGGACGTCGGCGACCTGCCTGAAAAACGTGGAGTTCCAGGTCTTCTCTGGCCCGGCAATGATGAAAAGGGCCGTGTTGCCCGCGCTGCGCGTACCGACCGGCGCACAGCTGAGCCGTAAGCAGATTCATGAATATGGCAAGTCGTGGAGATTTACGGCGCCAAAGGTCTGGCGTGGATGAAGGTTAACGTCCGTGCTGACGGCCTGGAAGGCGTGCAGAGCCCGGTTGCCAAATTCCTGAAGCAGAGATCGTGTAGAGGCATTCTGAGCCGCACCGGCGCTCAGAATGGCGACATTAGCTTCTTTGGTGCCGATTGTCGCGCGCAAAGAGTGGTCGCGGAATGCACGGTGTGCGCTGCGTCTTAAAGTGGGCACGCGAGTGAATGCATCACTGATGAGAACGCCTGGGCACCGCTATAGGGTGAGCGACTTCCGATGTTCGAAGAGGGCCGAAGTAGGGCGGTCTGGCTGCGATGCACCATCCGTCACGCGCCAAAAGAGATGAAGCGCAGAAGAGCTGGCCGCCGATCCAACCCGTGCCCGGGGCGAACGCCTACGACATGTGATCAATGGTTATGAAGTGGGCGGCGGTTCAGTGCGTATCCACAACGGCAAAAATGCAGCAGACGGTGTTCAGCATTCTGGGAACGAAGAGCATGAGCAGCGTGAGAATTTGGCTTCCTGCTGGATGGGCGCTGAAGTTCGGTACGCCACCGCATGCGGGGCCTGGCCTTTGGTCTGGATCGTCCCTGACCATGCTGCTGACCGGCACCGATAACATTCGTGACGTCATTGCGTTCCCCAAAACCACGGCGGCCGCCTGCATGATGACCGAAGCGCCAAGCGAAGCTAATCCGGCTTCCCTGCTGGAGCTCGGCCATTCAGTCGTTAAAAAAAAAGCCTGAGAATAAATATGGGCTATAACACCACGGTTTCAGTGCTGGTCGTCATTTCGGCGCGCGATACTGGCCGGTGTTGAATGCTGCGCGGCGTGACCATACCCGTTCTGGCAGTCGGTCACCGGCACCTGGAGCGGAGAGTACACCGCTGGCACCAGCGTGTCGTGAAGTAATGAGAAATCGGCATCGACGTGCTGGCCGAGCGGCTGGAGGTGGAGGATTGTCAGCGTCAGATCGACTTTGAAATCTTTCCCCATTCCCGCCATCGCTATGCCCTGATGTCACACCATAATCACGAGCACTGGTTTCGCCAGCAACTGCCAACGGAGCGCAAGGTGATGCTCACCGAAGCATCTGGCGTTTCGCTGGCTGGCACCCGCTGGACAGCTGCAGCATTAACCCGATAATGGAGTAACCGCCAGGCAATTGAAGAATTATCTGATGCTCGCCCACGCCCGGTATTCCGGCGGCGGATAGATAAATTTTATGAATCTGGTGAGTTTTAACAGACTTCACCAACATATTGAACAGTCAGGCGTAATCGGCAACAGTGAGGTGTTCACCGCCCGCGCGACATCGTCATCGTAAGCTTGTACGTGAGGATGCTTCGCGACCTCGCCCTCGGGGCATTCAAGTTGTCATCACCTGTATGCGTACGGACGGTAAAACAGGCTCGCAAGCAGGATAGCCTGCACCCTGAAAAGATCGGAGAAAATTTAAATGCAGGACAACAGTAAGTGGCCAAACACCAAACACCGTCAAAGCGGCGCAGGATGCCAAGCGCCGGCAAAATCTGCACCAAAATCATTCCGTGAAGCTGGTGACCGGCGGCCAAGCTGGGCGGCGTGCGATCCGGGCTCAAACCCGCGTCTGGCGTGCAGCAATGGATAAAGCGCTGGCGAACAATAGGACGCGTGACACCATGGATCGCGCTATCGCGCGTGGTGTGGGCGGCGATGACAATGCCAACATGGAACCATCATCTAGAAAGGCTACGGTCCTGGCGGCTCGGCCATCATGATTTAAATGCCTGAGTGACAACCGTACCGTACCGTGGGCGAAGTGCGGTCACGCCTTCACCAAAACCGGCGGGAATCTCGGCACCGACGCTCCGTGGCCTTACCTGTTCAACAAAAAAAGGCGTGATCTCCTATGCGCCTGGGTCAGGATGAAGATGCGGTGATGGAAGCGTCTCTGGAAGCGGCGCAGAAGATGGTCAGCTATGCAGACGGCGCGATTGATGTCTTCACTCACCGCATGGAGAGATGGGTACGGGCGTGGATGCACTGGAAGCACTCGGCCTGAAAGCGGACACTGCAGAAGTGGCGATGATCCCGACCACCAAAGCAGAGATGGATCGGAAACGCACCTAAACTGCTGCGTCTGAATCGACATGCCGGAAGATGCGACGATGTGCAGGAGGTCTATCACAACCGGTTGAAATCTCCGACGAGTAGCGGAAACGCTGTAATGGCGTCTACCGTAATCACTTTTAACCAAAGAGTCGTAAATGTCGATTCATCCTGGGTATCGATCCGCTCACCCTCACCGGTTATGGTGTTATACTTCTTCAGCTGTGGCCCGCCAGCTCACTTATGGCAGCGGCTGTATCCGCACTAATACAAACCGAGTTGCCGCCCGTCTGAAAGCTGATTTACTGGCGGGCGTCTGTTGAAATCATACGCAATTTTCACCCGACTTCTTCGCCATTGAACAGGTGTTCATGGCGAAGAAGCAGACTCCGCCTGAAGCTGGGCCAGGCGCGCGGTGCCGCGATTGTGTGCCGCGGTTAACCACGATCTGCCGGTGTTTGAGTATGCCGCCCGTCAGTAAAAACAGACCGTGGTTGGCATCGGCAGCGCCGAGAAAGTCAGGTGCAGCACATGGTGCGAACCCTGCTGAAGCTGCCGGCGAACCCACAGGCAGATGCCGCCGATGCACTGGCAAATTGCCATTACGCACTGTCATGTGGCTCAGAATGCGGCTCGCATGAGTGACAGCAAGCTGGTGCTGACGCGCGGACGGTTACGCTCAGGTTAGCCGTCCATCGCTCAGGTCTCACTCACGGCTGGATATTCATCCAGCCTTTTTTATGTTATAAAATCCGCCACATTCGTTTAGTTAAGGAAGCGTTCAGGTGATAGGTCGTTACGGGGCAATATTCTGGAAAAGCAGCCCGCCACTGGTACTGCTGAGGCACACGGCGTCGGCTATGAAATTTATATGCCCATGACCTGTTTTTATGAGTTGCCTGAACTTCAGCACGAAGCGGGTGATTTTTACCCACTTTGTGGTGCGTGAAGATGCGCAGCTGCTGTTTGGTTTAACAGCAAGCAGGAGCGCGCGCTGTTTCGCGAACTGATTAAGTGAATGGCGTCGGACCTAAGCTGGCGCTGGCGATCCTCCCGGCATGTCGGCGCAGCGTTTGTGACCGCTGTCGAGAAAGAGGAGATTCGCGTCACTGGTGAAACTGCCAGGCGTGGGCAAAAGACGGCTGAGCGATGGTGGTCGAGATGAAGACGCTTCAAAGGGATGCACGGCGACCTGTTTGGCGGCGATTCTGCGTTTACGCTGACCACGCCGAGCGCCGAGCCGGAAACCAATGATGCGGAATCCGAAGCGGTTGCAGCGCTGGTATCACTGGGTTATAAACCGCAGGAAGCGAGCCGTATGATCAGTAAAGTCGGTCGACCGGATGCGGATTGCGAAACCCTGATCCGTGAAGCGCTACGCGCCCGCCATTTGAGGTAAGTCATGATAGAAGCCGACCGCCTGATCTCCGCTGCCAGTATCAGCGAAGAAGAGGTTATTGACCGCGCTATTCGCCCGAAGATGCTGACCGAGTATGTCGGTCAGCCGCAGGTGCGTGAGCAGATGGAGATTTTCATCAAGGCAGCGCAACTGCGCGGCGATGCGCTCGATCATCTGCTGATCTTCGGTCCGCCGGGATCTGGGGTAAAACCACCCTGGCGAACATCGTGGCCAACGAGATGGGCGTTAATCTTCGCACTACTCAGGTCCGGTGCTGGAAAAGGCGGGCGACCTGGCGGCGATGCTGACCAACCTTGAACCGCATGACGTCCTGTTTATCGATGAAATCCATCGCCTCTCACCGGTGGTGGAAGAGATACTCTACCCGGCGATGGAAGATTATCAGCTGGATATCATGATCGGCGAGGCCCGGCTGCGCGCTCAATCAAGCTCGATCTGCGCCGTTTACCCTGATTGGCGCCACCACGCGTGCTGGCTCGCTGACCTCGCCGCTGCGCGATCGTTTCGGCATTGTCAGCGGCTTGAGTTTCTACCAGGTTAAAGATTTGCAGCACATCGTAGGCCGCAGCGCCGCCTGTCTGGGTCTGGCGCTGAGTGACGAAGGGGCGTTAGAGATCGCCCGTCGCGCCCGCGGCACCACCGCGTATCGCCAACCGCCTGCTGCGCCGCGTTCGTGACTTCGCCGAAGTGCGGGCTACGGTGATCTGAGCGGTGAAGTCTCCTGCAGCGCGCTGGATATGCTTAACGTAGATAGCGAAGGGTTCGATTATATGGACCGTAAACTGCTGCTGGCGATCATCGACAAATTTATGGGTGGGCCGGTGGGGCTGGATAACCTGGCTGCGGCTATTGGTGAAGAGCGCGAAACCATCGAAGATGTGATTGAACCCTTCCTGATTCAGCAGGGCTTCATTCAGCGCACACCGCGTGGCCGAATGGCCACCGCAGCACGCTTATCGTCACTTCGGCATCACCGCGTCAAGAGTAACTAGACTGCTGGTTTACCGGACCATACTGAAAATAAACAGGATGGCGGCGCAGAGCACCACTGACGGCCCGGCAGGCGGTGTCGTAGAAGGCGGAGAAGGTCAGGCCGCCGGTTACGGCGATCACTCCGATGACCACGGCGACGGCCCGCCATGCCTTCCGGTGAACGCACAAAGCGACGAGCGGTCGCAGCGGGGATAATCAGCAGTGAGGTGATGAATCAGCGCACCCACGAACTTCATTGCCACTCCGATAGTCAGTGCCGTGACCAGCATCAGAATCAGTCGGGTACGCTGGATATTGACGCCATCCACCTGGGCCAGTTCCGGGCTGATGGTCATCGACAGGCAGCGACCCGCCACTGCCACGCCATCACCAGCAGCACGATCACCACGCCGCCACCCATCATCCAGAGGTCGTTCTGGCGTCACCGCCAGCAGATCGCCAAACAGATAAGCCATCAGATCGACGCGAACGTTCTTCATCAGGCTGACCACCACCAGGCCCAGCGACAGCGCGCTGTGTGCCATAATCCCCAGCAGGGTATCGATAGCCAGATGTGGACGACGCTCCAGCCAGACCAGTCCCAGCGCCAGGCAGACCGTGACCAGAATCACCGCGTAGTAAGGATTCACGTTAAACAGCAGGCCAAATGCCACGCCAAGCAGAGAGGCATGCGCCAGGGTATCGCCGAAATAGGACATCTTGCGCCAGACAAACAACGATCCCAGCGGACCGGCAGCCAGCGCTAACATCACACCGCCTATCCAGCCCGGTAATAACAACTCAATCATGATGGACCCTGTCCTTTGCGTAAAACGATACGTCCCTGAAGGTCGTGACGGTGATTATGATGATGACGATAAATCGCCAGCTCCTCCGCGCCGCGCGGACCAACATGGCGATAAATTCCGGATGCTGCGATACCGCTTCGGGGTGCCGGAAACAACAGATGTGATGGTTAAGGCAGAGCACTTCGTCGGTTTTGGCCATCACCAGATGCAGATCGTGGGAGACCATCAGTACGGCCGCAGTTCAGTTCAACGCGTAACTGATTGTAAGGTCATAGAGTGACACCTGACCATTCACATCCACACCCTGGGTAGGCTCATCGAGTACCAGCAATTGAGGCTGATTCAGAGAGCGCGCGCCAGCAGCACACGCTGGGTTTCACCACCGGAAAGCTTTTGCAAGCGGGGCGTTGAGCAGGTGACCCGCCTGCACGCGTTTCAGTGCCGGCAGGATCTCGGCTTTTTTGCTGCCACGGGTCAGACGCATAAAGCGTTCAACGGTCACCGGCAGGGTCGGGGTCGATGTGCAGCTTCTGTGGCACATAGGCCAATTCGCAGACCGGGATCACGCTTAACGCTACCGGTGGTGGGAGCGAGCAGTCCCAGCACCACACGCACCAGCGTTGATTTTCCGGCACCGTTAGGACCCAGCAGGGTGAGGATGCGGCCAGGCTGCAGTGCCAGGCTGACACCGGATAACACATTGCGCTGGTTAAACTTTATCGAAACATTCGAGTTGTGACAAGTGAGGTCCTAGTATTTACAGGTTGCACAGAATTTCGAATGTTTAATATCACATTCCACCTCTGGTCACGATGGAATGACGCAATATGTTACATAATAAAAGGGCCGCAATTTTCGCCTAACTGCTTTCTCCGTTACAGCTTCGTTAACCCTTCCAGCTCAGGCGAATGTCGTGGCTTCACTCAAACCGGTAGGGTTTATCGCTGCGGCCATTGCTGATGGTGTCACACCGGTTGACGTTCTGCTACCGGACTGGTGCTTCTGAACACGATTATTCCCCTGCGGCCCTCAGATGCAAAACGCTTAAAAACGCGGACTTAGTTGTATGGGTCGGGCCTGAAATGGAACCTTTATGGCGAAGTCTGCGGCTGAACTTCCGGCCCAAAAAAAACCTCGCGATGGTGAACATCGACGGGGGTAAAACCGTATTGATTAGCGGTGGTGAGATGAAGATGAACACACAGCGGAAAAATCGGAAGAACAGGAGGCCGATGCCCATCACCATCATCACGGCGAGTTTAATATGCACCTGTGGTTGTCAGCCCAGAGATTGCGCGCAGACCGCGTTGCAATCCATGGAAAATTATTGGAACTATGCCGCAAGATAAAGCCAAACTTGACGCCAACCCCAGCAGTTGAGGTAGCTTTGGCGGACACGGACAAACGCTGTAGCGCACAAATCGCTCCGGTCAGAAATAAAGGATATTTCGTTTTTCACGACGCTTACACGTACTTTGAAAAACAATACGGTCTCTCGCTCCCACCGGCATCTTTACCGTCAATCCTGAAATTCACCGGGCGCTCAGCGTTTACATCAGATACGAACACAGTTGGTTGAGCAAAAGGCGGTCTGGCGTCTTTGCTGAGCCACAAATTCAGGCCAGCAGTCATCGATGCTGTCGCCCGCGGAACGCAGGTGCGTAAAGGCACGCTCGATCCCCTGGGAACAGACATCAGCTAGCCAAAGACAGCTATGTGAATTCCTCTCACAACTGTCGAGCCAGTATGAAAGCTGCCTGAATGGAGCATGAGGAATAGGTAAAAGTGCAGCAGATAGCCCGCTCTGTCGCCCTCGCATTTAATAATTTGCCGCGCCCCCACCGCGTAATGCTGGGTTCTTTAACTGTAGTCACTCTGGCCGTCGCTGTCTGGCGGCCTACGTTTATCATCCTTCGGATGATGTGACGCCCATCGTCAAAAACATTGACTGGATAAGAACACCTTCCGCACGCTGTTGCCGGAAGCCAGTGAGCCTATCGATCAGAGTACACCGGAACCGGAAGAAGAATTGCCTGCGGACGATGTGGACACTGACGTGCCGAAACGGCCGGTGTTCACGACTACACCGTTTCAATCCGGCGATACCCTGAGCAGTGCCCTGAATCAGTATGGCATCGACATCAGTGACATTAATGCGCTGGTGATGAGCGACCGCGATCTGCGTAATCTGCAGGTTGGTCAGCAGCTGAGCTGACGCTGGATGATGATGGCGGCTGAAAACCCTGAGCTGGAAATTTCCCGCCGTGAAACCCGCACCTATGAGCGCACCCTAAAGGTGGCTTTAAGATGGATGCGAGATGCAGAAGGGTGAATGGCGCAACAGCGTGATGCAGGGCGAAGTGCGCGGCAGTTTTGCCGCCAGCGCCCAGCGTGCCGGACTGAGCAGTGCCGAAGCCAGCGCCGGATCAAAGCGCTGCAGTGGCAGATGGACTTCCGTAAGCTGCGTGCGGGTGACCAGTTCAGTGTACTGATGTCACGCGAAATGCTGGATGGCAAGAGTGCGCAAAGTCAGTTGCTGGGTGTGCGCCTGCGTAGCGGGGGTAAAGACTATTACGCTTTCCGCGCTGAAGATGGCAGTTTTACGATCGCAGCGGCTCCGGTCTGGCGCGCGGCTTTATGCGCTTCCCGACGGTTAAGCAGTATCGTGTCTCCTCTAACCTTAATCCGCGTCGTCTCAAACCCGTTACACGGCCGCATTGCGCTCATAAAGGTCCAAGTCGACTTTTTGCCGTGCGATCGG
>WUWR02000267.1:0-11068 GCA_009982885.2 Hyles vespertilio
AGTTTCTCGGACGCGGTTGGCACGAAACCAAAAGTGCACAGCTGTGCCCTGTTTGGGTCATACTGCCGTGCGACTTTGATAAGCCTGATGAACGCAGCGCACGGTCTTCATCACGTGATCGGCGGCCAGCAAACAGCAGAACCGATCACACCGCTCTACGGCGTTCAGCGCAGCACGCGATGGCCGGAGCAGTGTTACCGACCAGGTTCAGAATGATGTTATGGGATAGCTTGTAATTTGTGCAACTGATCGGCAACCAGGAAACGATGGCCTCGTTACAGATGACCATCGTGACACGCCTTCGACACCGCTCAGACGATTAACCGTCTCTGCAGCATGATGCTCACCGTGCAGCGATGAACTGTTTTGGTAAAGTTCGCGGGAAAGGGCATAAGGGCTGCGGTTCCCCGGCCATGATGACGGGAAGTAACTTCCACATCCTCTAAAAAATTTAAACATGCTATGATAAAGCGGGTCATTTTTATTCATGATGATAAACAGCACGCTACGCCCCGGTTGCAGCAACCAATGCGCTGTTGATAGGAATCGTACCTCAAGGTTAGCTGTCGATGCGTGATTATATTTTACAATCGCATACGGGTTCGGATAACACCAAATAGTAAATTGGTGCGGCAAAAAAATATGACTAATCTTCATGCAGTGACAAAACGTAAGAGTGACTAACATTGATCTCATCCTGAATGACTAACGGAATCACTGGCCAAAACACATAGTAGCGTATACGGAATCGCGCTTGCGCTCTTCACAGAGTCGGATTCCGCTATTGTGATTAAACGCTACAGAAGCCAGACCAGCATAATTCCGGATGAAGTCATCACAGTCACAATTGGCATTGAGGTAAGGAGAGGGGGCAGGAATATGCCAATTCTCTTAACAGCACAAAAAAAACCCGGCCTGAGACGGTTTTTGAATTTCATCGCAGACTACCTGAACCCATCCGGTTCTTGCTATGCAGTTCCACGTATCGCGCATCATCTCATCGATGCCGCGCGTCACGCGCCAGTCGAGCGTGGTGTTTGCCAGTTGACGCCATCGGCCCAGAACGCAGGCAGGTCGCCATCGCGACGTGGCTTGATCTCAAACGGGATCGGCCTTGCCGGACGCCTTCTCAAACGCTTTGATCATCTCCAGCACCGAGAAGCCTTTGCCGCCGCCCAGGTTAAAGGCGGTGTAGCCCTCAACTTTGCCTCAGATAAATCCAGTGCTTTCAGATGCCTTCCGCCAGGTCCAACGACACATGAATGTAGTCACGCAGACAGTTCCGTCTGGCGTATCGTAATCACCGCCAAACACGCCCAGCTTCTCCAGACGGCCAATCGCAACCTGGGCAATGTACGGGCAGCAGGTTGTTTGGGATGCCCGCCGGATCTTCACCGATTTCGCCTGACTCATGCGCGCCCACCGGATTGAAGTAACGCAGCGCAATCGCCTTGAACTTCGCTCAGCTTTGGCGAAGGTCGCGCATCACGAATTCGGTCATCAGCTTAGAGGTTGCCGTATGGACTGGTGGTTCGCCGCCAATCGGCGTGGTCTCAACGTAAGGAACCGGGCATCTGCGCCATAAACGGTTGCTGATGAACTGAAGATGAAGTTCCAGACGCCGGCATCACGCATCTCTTCCAGCAGCACACCACGGTGCCCGCGACGTGTTCTCGTAGTACTCCAGCGGCATACGCGTAGATTCACCGACGGCTTTAAAGCGCAGCGAAGTGGATTACGGCTGAAATGCTGTTGGATGACAACAGGTCACGCAGACAGGCGCGATCACGGATATCGCCTTCAACGAAGGTCGCTTTTTTGCCTGCCAGCTTCTCAACGCGGTTAATCGCTTCGCGTGAGGCATTGCACAGAGGTTATCCAGAACCACAACATCATCCCGCGCTGCAACAGCGCACAGTACCGTATTGGGAGCCGATATACCCTGCTCCGCCCGTGACTAAAATGCCAATGTGAGCTCCTTTCAATCTGCCGCGCAGGACGCGGCAAATAATTACTGTTGTTTTGCGAGGATGGTCTGGATAGCTTCGCGGAAATCGCGACCCTGCGCGTTGCTGCGCAGGCCGTAAGCAGACAAACGCCTGCATGTAACCGAGCTTACGACCGCAGTCAAAACTGTGACCCGGTCAGCAGCGAAACATCAACGGTTTTTATGTTTGCTCAGGCTGGCGATGGCATCGGTCAGCTGGATACGGCCCCACGCGCCTGGCTCAGTGCGCTCCAGTTCCGCCCAGATATCAGGCAGAAAGGACATAGCGGCCTACCGCAGCCAGGTCAGAGTTCAGTCCGGCGGTATCTTCAGGCTTCTCAACGAAATTGGTAATGGTGCTGATGTCGCCAGGGTGATCAATCGGCTCGCAGTGGTGATTACCGAGTACTCAGTGAGATTGGACGCGGGCATATGCTGTGCCAGGACCTGGCTGTGGCCGGTCCTCTTCAAAACGGGCAACCATTGCTGCGAGGTTGTAACGCATGTGGTCAGCGGTGGAGTCATCCAGCAGGACGTCTGGCAGCACGACCACAAACGGATTGTCACCGATCATCGGACGGGCACAGAGAATCGAGTGGCCCAGGCCCAGCGGTTGTGCCTGGCGCACGTTCATGATGGTTACGCCTGGCGGGCAGATAGACTGCACTTCGCTCAGCAGCTGACGCTTCACGCGCGCTTCCAGCAGCGCTTCGAGCTCATAGGTGGTGTCGAAAGGTTTTCTACGGCATTTTTTCGATGCATGCGTGACCAGCACAATCTCTTTAATACCCGCGGCAACACACTCGTCAATGATGTACTGGATCATCGGTTTGTCGACGACAGGCACATCTCTTTCGGAATGGCTTTTAGTCGCAGGGAGCATATGCATACCGAGGCCCGCAACCGGGATTACTGCTTTAAGCTTGGTCATATTTATTCCGTTTAATAAAATGAAGATTGTGGTCGATTATGCAGGATCGGCCGGAAGAGCAAGTATAATCTTTATCTGAAAATCGGACAGTAACTCTCTGTCATAACTTGGAATTCGGCATTTGCCCATTGCCAGCACGGCATAAACTGAATAAGACAATCAGTAATCGAATATCGCCTCTGTTATTCAACCCCTGGTCGCCGCCGGCTGAGACCAGCCATAATGAAAACGGGGCGACCCTGAGGCCGCCCGTTGATATAACGCAATTGTGATTACAACCAGCCTTCAAACCACTCTGGCATCACAAACAGATTAAAGTGATTCACCAGCAGCATTATGCCGACAAATACCACCGACACCGCCACCCACTGCGGGCATAAGGGATAAACCGAATGCCAATCACCGGCTTGATAAAGAACGGATGAGCCAGTGCCGAGATCAGAATCTGCGAGATGGAAGAGCGTCAGCGCCACATAGAGCACGTTCGGCCAGATAAAGGTGGTTGCCAGCACCGCCAGAACCACAATACTCGCCACGATGTTCCAGTAGAACTCAACGTTGGTCCGTCCGTTGGCCTGGGAAATTGCCCCGGTCAGTCCGCCCATCGGCCGCAGCATACCAAACAGCAGCATTAGCGGAATCAGGTGATAGACCTGCTCGTGGGATGCGCCGTAGAGCACACGAACGATAACCGGCGAGAAGATGCCAATCACCAGGTACATCGCGCTGCTGAACAGCATGACTCCCAGCGTGCCTTTTAGGAACAGCTTCTTCAGCTGGCTCGGCATCGTGCTGCTTCTCTGCAAAGCGCGGCAAGTGCCAGACGTTAATCACCGGCGTCATCACCAGCTTCAGCGGTTGCAGCACCAGCTCTTTCGCCAGCGAGTAGACGCCCAGCATCTCGGCGCCCATCACTTTACCGACCACCAGCGCATCGGCCTGGGTTCGCAGCTGGTTAATGGTCTGCGAAGCCGAGCTGATAACTGCCGTAGCGAATCGCTCCAGATAAAGGTCGCTTTATCGAACTCCCCAGGTCGGACGCCACGACTTCTCACCCAGCGCAATCATTGCAGAGGATGCGGGTAAAGGGCGTTGATAAACAGACCGAGAATCGCCGCTGCTACGGTGAGCGAGGTGAACTCCAGCATCGCCACCACACAGAGGAAGGCAAACAGCTTGGTGCCCATCTCAATCTTCGCCAGCGAAACCCATCCGCTTGGTTTTGATGTAGTGCGCCTGATACTGCGACAGATGCCCCAGCACCAGGAAGTTGAGGCTGGTCAGCATGATCAGACCCACCAGCTCCGGCAGATGATAGAAACCAGGAGACCGGGAAGGCGATCAGCAGCATGATCAGGCCAGTACACAAGCTGAGTGAGACGTTCACCACCAGTAGATAGTGCTCTCTGCTCACGACGGGTAATGTTCTGGCGATGCACCAGATAACTGCTCATCCCCATATCCTGCAGCACACCCGCCACCGCCAGGATGGCGTTGATGATGGACTAACAGACCCAGCTCGTGGGTTCCAGTTTGCGGGCGAGAAAGCTTAGCTGTGCAACCTGCAGCACTGCCGAGAAGCAGGTGCTACCGAAACAGCCAAATCGCCTGTGACTTAAATCCACTCACACCAGTCGCTCCAGAATCTGTGCCAGTTCGCCGTAGGCGATATGCTGATTAAATTCAGTCTCAACTTTGTGACGGGCGGCCGCGACCACGGGCGCCACATCCACTTCACCCTGAGAGAGCTTCCAGCAGCGTCTCCGCCAGCGCCTCAGGATCGTCCTCTTCCACCAGCCAGCCAGAAACGTTTTTTCGATCAGCTCCGAATGCCGCTGTGGAAGGTTGAGACCACCGGCAGGCCGACCGCCATCGCCTCCATCAGTGCAACCGGAATACTTCCATATCGCCATCTGCGGCGGTTTTGGAGGGCAGCAGGAAGATGTCAGCCTCACTCAGCGCGCGACGGATCTCCTCCTGCGGTTTAAAGCCGGCATGCTGACGCATCTTCCATCCCCTCGCGGCGATGAAATCACGCATCATCTCATCCTGATCTGCCGTTACCGATAATGGTTGTACTGAACTGACCGCCACGCTTGCTTCAGGATGGCGATGGCTTTGACCGCCACAATCCAGCCCTTTCTTCTCGGTCAGACGAGCCACCGAACGATACGCAGCGGCTGTCTGAAACGCCTGGCGCGGCTGGAAGTTAAACTTCTCCGGCTCAAGGCCCATACGCGTAACGTGAATTTTGTTCCGGCGGGCCGCCCATCTCAATCAGCTATTCTTCCACAGATTGCTGATAGGCCAGCATCAGCTCACTCTTGCGGAACAGATTCACATAGTCGAGTTTGTGCTCTTCCAGAATGTGACGACGGGAAATATCGGCGCCGTGAAACACGGTCGCCTGTTTACCCTTTGAGCACGCCCAGCTCACGCAGTTGTTCGCCAGCGCACCGGCATAGCCGAAATGCACCAGGAACACATCTGCGGTGAAGGTCTGTTTAGCATTCGCCACAATCGACGGCAGCAGCAGTTTGCTGGACTGTGCGCCATAACGCGCGCACATTCAGCGAACGCAGCAGCGACGGCTTCAGTCACTTTTGGCAGCACCAGCTGATGCGCTGGTTCAGCTTATCGACAATCGAGATCTTCTCTTCCGGCAGCAGATAATGCGTCTTCGCCGCCAGACCATACTCATCAAAAGCGCATGCCGGTTCACTAAATCGCCGGGAAAGACTGAAATAATCTCCACCTCGTAACCGGCATCAATAAAGTGGGTTACCTGATTAATACGAAGTCTCAGAGGCAACGCGGAAACGCATGGTGAAAAAAGTCAGTTTCATCACATTACCCTAAATACTTTGAGAATCTCTTCAGTGGATCCGGTGCCAATTTCCCTTCATTCGCAACGCCGTGTCGACTTAATGCTTGATGTTGTCGTAATCGGCAAGCACAGTTTTCACCTTGTCGATTAGCGAGCCATCATCAGGCTTTTCACATCGGTTGCCAGCTGCGGCAGACCAAGCTGGTTCATCACACCCATCGACTTGTGCTCGTAGTTGATACGCCACAGCCGGGTGCCAAAGTTCATAGAGATAATCGCCGAGTGCAGGCGGGTACCAATGGTCAGATGACAATGATTCAGCAGGATGCCCAGTTCCAGGTCATTAAACTCATCCATAATGACATGGTAATGTTCAGGCTGCGTCACGTGGTCACGCAGGGTCAGTGCAACCATGCGGTCATCTTTGGCATAGCTGTCGATGCCGGTACAGGTTGAGAACGCCACAACCTGATAGCCTTCAGCATCATGGCATTGAATCACCCGGCCAAATGCCGCTTCATACTCCTTTCTGCGTCACACCCAGACGTTTATCAAACGGTGCCAGTTCACGCACGGTGATCGCGATGGTTTTACGACCATCGATAATGCCCTGCCAGTAGAGCAGGTTATGGCTCGGATTTTCGACTTCGCGTGCCCGCACCAGGAAAGCCGGTATCAACGCCAGACGCGACTTTAGAACTGGTCACGCCATCGCGCTTCATCAGGTCAAGACTGACCGATTCACGCAGCACCAGGACTGTCGACCCGATCAAAGACAAAGTTTGCCAGCGTATTAAACGCGCGGGTTCTGGAACGGTCCCCACCGAGTGACCGATCAGGTAGATCGGCTTTTTCGCCATCAGTGCACAGAGGGCATGGTCAAACTGGGTCACACCATAGAGGTCAACGAAGAAACGATCCGCCAACCTGAATAATCGACATCATATTTTGCCAGGACTGTCAGTAAACGCCTTCAGGTGCGGCGGTACAGCGAACGACTTAAAGATCCCGCCCTTGCCCAGATGCGCCATCATGATATCAGGCATCAGGCGGTTCGCGACTTTACGCTTGAACGAACCGACCAGACCTTTGCCTGATTTGCTGTTGTGCAGATACAGCGCATCCTGCTTAATATCCTGCTGAAGCAGATAACCGGAGCTGGTTGGATAACGGCTTATAACATCAATTTCTAAATCACTGCGTGCAGACTTCATTGAATCAATCAGTCCACGAAGAATCGCGCCATCCCCGCGATTTCCACACGTATGGTTACCCACCAATAAAATTTTCATAACAACTCCGAATGAATTTTTTTAATTCTGTAAGCCGCCCAGATCCGCAATGGGCAAAATGAACGCTGTTTAAGTAATGCTTTACGGGATAACGCACCCAAGGTAGTGCTCCTGTTAAAACCGGCCGCCTCCAATTGTGGCGGCCGTGATGCAAGGGATTACGACTTGATTGCGAAGTAAGGCAGTGCGACTGTTTTGCCGTTGAATCACGACGGAAACAAAGCCTTCTGGCTTGCTGGTATCGACCTGATCGGCGGAGAGCGGACGCGAAGCCATCAGCAGGTCGCCCTGTTCATTAGCGCCCCACGCCCGCTTTGCCGTTGTGCAGGCTGAAGCGCTGCGGCGCGCGTTTAGTCGCGTCGCCCGCCGGAGGATTGCCCTTCTCCATCTTCGCGTTAACGCGCGCACAGCGACCGGTGACAAAGCGATCTTTACCGGTGGTTTTCACCAGCACGGCCACCGACGGCGTCCAGCCCGCCAGTTTGACGAAAGATGCGGACATCGGTGTCATGCTCAGCCACATAGCGCACATCGACAATCGGGCTGCTGCCTTCGGCCGACCAGCTCGCTTCAGAGCGATCTTTTTTGCGCTGTACGTGGATCATCGCGCGGCCACCGGTGGTCTTGTCACCGATCAGGTCCCATCAGCGGCTTATCGCCACTGCCGTTGCTGAAACTGCGACTGACCAAAATTTCGATCTCCCACGAATCACCCACCGTCGGGGAGTAGAGGCTGCCGAGATCAAACCAGGTTTCCTGATTCGTGTTGTTCTCTAAACGCCAGCGCGAGGTGATTGTAGTTGTACTGTCAGGCTGCCATCCAGCGCGACGCCCACATAGGACTCACGCGGGTCGATCCCATCTCCCAGATGCTGAGCAGACGGTCGCCCCCTGTCATGGAGTTGTCGATCCAGCTGCCCGACTGCAGGCTGGTCTGGCGCATATTAGTCGCGTGTTATGCGCGATCAGCGGATTCTTACAATCCTCCAGGCTCAGCGCATCGACAATCCACTGACCGTTGGAGAGATCGCCCGGGTTATCACAGTGCTCAATCCAGCCGTTATGGATATCGACTGGCCGCAGCGCGGCAGGTTGAGGACTTTGCCACCACGACAGTACTGCGCATTAAAGTTCGACAGCTCAATCGCAGGTGCTGTGGTCCCATTTGCCCTGCTTCTGACCTGGACCAGCCCGATTTGATCACATCGCCGCTACAGCGTGAGGCGTACCACTGGTCGATTTTACAATCCAGAGTATCCTGCCAGGCTGATGGCGGTGCCGCCGACTGCGTTAAAGCGCAGGCAGGCACCACGGAAAATATTGTCCGCCAGGGCAGTTGGTTATGGAAAAAGCCCTGCTTGTTGGGGCTTTTATCGCTGTTGCCGTTAAAGTTCAGGTTGGAAAGCTCAACCCCGACGGGCATTCATCTCAAAGACGAACTCTGACTTACCATCCGAGACAATCGTGGTCGCCGGGAAGTAGCCGCAGTTTACCATCGCACCGGACATGCGGAAGAAGTTGAGATACTTATCGCAAGGTTTACAGGCTGAGACCATGAAGGTACCGGCCGGGAACTGGACACAGATCTGCTGGTTTGCCTGCTGTGACCACTGGAACATCGCCATAATGGCGGGTGCCGTATCGGTTTTGCCATCGGCATCGCACCGAAATCAAACAGCGGTCAGGCGGTTAAAATCGTCTACCACGCGACGCAAGGAAAAGCCCTCACCGGCAAAGTTTACGCCGCCATCATTCTGAGCAGGCTGGAAGCTGCCGACAAACTCGCCGCCGCCGACTTCCCGTCCTTCATGCCAGCTTTTCAGCTTAACCTTGGCCCCTTCAAACAGCGGACGGGTTTTGCGTAACTCCGCTACGGACGGGATCTCACCAATCAGCTGATAACCCGCTGGCTGTGCCAGACGCTGGCTGAAATCTGCAGCGCCCGGACGGCTGACATCTGCGATGTTGAACAGCGTCTGACCGTTGCTATCCTCGACTGCCATCGAATGCGACGGATTAGCAATCAGCGCAGCATTGTCCTGAATAAACTGGGCAAAGTTGCCTTTGTTCAGCGCGATAGGCTGAGCAATCTCCAACACTTTGCCGCTGGCATCACGCAGGAAGACCGGGATTCTGATTGCCCGGTTTGCTGGCATCTGCACCTGCTTACCAATCCAGAGTTTGCCTTCAAAGCCCTGCAAGAACTGCGGCGGCATGTGCGTAGACATTTTCCGGGGTCAGAATTGGGCACGTCGCTTTTAGGTACGTCAGTGGCATCAACCGGCTTCAGGGCGATACCGTTACTTTTTGCAGCGTAGCTGGAAAAGGTGCTCACGGAAGGAGAGCCCCCACCAGAGCGGAGGACGGCGGTCTGTAAAACTTCTCTTCTTTTCATGCATCAATTCCCGTAGTCATAAGGCCATTGGCCATGGCGGTGTCCCTGAGGGCACGTCGCAAGTGAGCTTGTTCCTATTGATACGGTTAAACCACCGAGTGACAGCCAGCTTTGCTTAATCTGATTACCGTCGAATTTCAGCGCGGGTCTGTTTCGTTTATTTCGCTCATGGCTAGAACAGCCGCGTCTCGCTGGCGAGGCTGCTCCATTCGGGCCAGAACACGTGGGCTTTGTCGTTCATCGGAACAGGAACCATCTTCACCGTGATTGATGATCTCCTGTGGACCGGTCGGGCCAGTCATATGCCAACTACCGGCAGTGACCAGGATTTTGCTTCCAGCCAGGAACACAGTGGCGAATCCTAGTCATAGCGCGAGGCATCAGCGCCATATCGCTGTCGCGATTAGTAGTCTTGATATGCGGACCTAGCGACAACTTCACTGCTTTCGGATGGCCCAGCATCGCCGCCTGGCATGCAGTTGCTGACGCCGTTCACGTCACCTGCAATCACCAGCGTCCAGTGGGGGTGATGCGGTGCGGAAGTCGCGCCAGATACCAGGCATCAGGTCAAAGCCCCTTCGTATCAGCCGGCACGGAAAGCCCTGCGATGAGGGTCTGGCCGCTGAGAGTCTTTGTAAACCAACGGGTTGGGGATTGCTTGAGGGGATAGCGCCAGCGGCTTGAACACCTGATATCTTTGCTCGGTCAGGAAAAATCATTCGCTGGTCGTATAGCGCATCATCAGAAATTGAGGAACTTATCGGGTTTGGCTGAGGGTTAATGGCGATGTGTTGAGGGGATGTTTGCCCGCTTCTCTTCTCGCCAGCAGAATTCCAGAAAGCGAACCTCACGTTCAGGCGGCCTGCTGTGAGGCGCGGTCGGGGTTTATCGAAAACCCTCTTAGTGAATCCGGGCAACCGCGGTTTTGATCGATTGCTCTGCCTTTCAAAGTGACGATCTGTTTGACGTGCTCAACGGGTAAATGTTTTTCCCCGGCCTTCCAGCGTGTATATGGGACTTCATGGGTCTCGCCAAAATTGACATGAGGTTAAGATGTTCTCGGTGCCCGCATACGAATAAGCTCTTTGATCACCAGGACAATTTTTTTCATGAAACCTATCCACCTTCAATTTTAAAGACAATCCTGCCGACGTCTTAACGATGCTTAAGGTAAACATCACACCATCAGGCTCATTATACCGGCGTAATAGTAATTAGATTTTTAAGATTGTTTTATAGTAATTCTTAATATTCAAGGTGCCACTGGGGCCGCTTTTGTTCTTATTACGGGAAAGGGAATCGCCTAATTCTAATAGTTGACCAGAATCGTCTGAATTACGGCTCGCCTGCTTATAGGCTTGAATATTTATACAATAACAGTACATTTCGGTGCCTTTTGCCGGTGGAGAAACCCCTGGGGCGGCGGCGGGAAACAGACGGAGGAGAAGCAGACGGATACTGCTTCTTCCAAAGTTTCCTGGTGAAATAAGGTTGCCGTAGGTACTGTGGTGCTCACCTTGCGGGTTTTATAGTGATATCGGTTAATCACAAAAATCTCGCCCGGCCGCGATGGCAGCGACATGCTGGGTTCAGTTTATACGCAATTGCCACTCATTCGTCGCTCGAGAAAAGGCGT
>WUWR02000268.1:0-41416 GCA_009982885.2 Hyles vespertilio
CATCGCGAGACGCAGAGCCGTGCCGCCGCCCCTTCGCACCCGGTTGTCTTAGCAGGGAAAACACGCAGCGGCCAGGCGGCGCGTCTCACCGGGAATAGTGGAAACAAAGGTGATGGTGCCGCCCGAACTCGCCCAGCGATCGGGCACAAACGTCAGAACCGTTTCCAACGATCAAGCCGGCAACGTCAGCGGTGGAGCGTAATGGTGAAAGAACCCGCAGCGTCCGGCGCCCAGCGTGCGCGACGCTCCCACAGACGGAATCCAACGCCTCCAGCGCCCGCGGATGGCGCGCACCATCAATGTGAAAAGGCATCACGGCAGAGGCCAGTGGTGGTCACGCGCCAGCTGAAGCAAAGCTGAGCAAACCCAGTCATAAAAGCTTTTTCGACTATGATGCGCGCCGCCCAAGGCTAATCAGCAGAGATACCACCACCCCGGCGGCAGCACCAGCGGCGGTGGATCAGGCTGTCGAGCGCGCTTTAACGGGAGGAAAACGGCGCGCACCAGAATCCAGGGACATCAGGATGCCAAACGGCAGAATGGCCTATCACGGCTATGGCCAGAGAACTTAAGGCTAAAGGCAGTACCGCCTGCCATTCGGGATCGCTGAGTATCATTTCGTCGTCGGGTTGAATCCGTACTGTTTAAAGATAGACGCGGCTGGGGTCCCTTTAGATAATCATAAAACGCTGTAACGGCGCCATTGTCGTGGATCGTTCACGATTCGCCATCGGATATTCAGAGGTTTATGGTATGGTGCCGGAAAATGCCCGACGACCTGCACTTTCGCTGGCTGACCGCGTCAGACCAGTAGACAATGCCAGAGGGCGTTTCATTACGCTCGAACAGCGCCAGTGTGCCAGCACATTATGGCTGGCGCTAACGAGGCGCAAAGCCTTCCAGGAACCCAGCTTTTGCAGCGCCTTCTTTGGCGTAGATGCCCGAAGGAAACGTGGTCCGGAATTTCGGCCGACTGCCAGCCGCTCACCGTGCAGCAAGGTTTCCAGGCAGTCTTGCGGGTCCAGCGTCACGCTTTCGCGGCGGCACTGCGTGGCGCACTCAATACAGATCGTGCCAAGAGGGTTATAGCGGCTGCTGGTAGAGAATCCACTTTTTTCGCCCCACCGCATCATCCATCCACTGCTGATCGGCAGAGATAAAGAGATCGGCAGGAGCCCCCTGCTCAATCTGGCGCGCCAGCGTTGATGAGGAGGCAAACGAAGAGACCGCCGTCACCCCCTTTTCCTGCTTGTAACGGCTGGCAATATCCTGCATCGCGTTGGTCAGTGAAGCCGCGGCAAACACAGTAATGTTGTCAGCGGCCACAGCCTGTCCGGCCAGCGAAACGGTGATCAGGGCCGCGACGCCCCAGCGATAGTGTTTAAATGACATGATTTTCTCCGGCTATTCGTTGTGTAGCGGATTAATATAGCGCAATGTCAGTGAGGTTCAGTAAATTATCGGCAGGGGGGAACAAAAGGTTAAATCAGGAGAGATAAAAACGACCACGCCCGCGCAGATGGCGGGCGTGGCAGCAAATTAATTGTGCGAACGGGCTGAGGATTTTTCGCGATGACCAATTTAGAGATGACGTTAAACACTTCACCCAGGCCATAAATCATGCCCAGCATCAGCGCCATCACGACAGGCACCATCAGTATGGCGACGGCGAGGCTTTTAAGTAATTCCAGCATGGAGAGTCTCACTCTGCTAACAAAAAAGAGATTGTAACGGGTCAGCAAATTTTTGCGCAGCCCTTTTCGTGCTTTTACTTTGGTCACAAAACGCCGCTATCATCGGCCTTCGCCTTAACCCTTTGCCGGAGCTGTCATGGAAGCCGAACTGTCCCTTCATATCCGTTTACAACAGAAACTGTTTGCCGATCCGCGACGTATTGAGCTGCTGAAACGCGTACAGCAGACCGGGTCGATCAGTCAGGGTGCGAAGCTGGCCGGCATCAGCTACAAAAGTGCCTGGGATGCGATTAATGAGATGAACCAGATGGCGGATGAAACGCTGGTGGAGCGGGCCACCGGTGGCAAAGGCGGCGGCGGTGCAACGCTGACCCGCTACGGTGAACGCCTGATTCAGCTGTTCCAGCTGATGGAGCAGATCCAGCAGAAAGCCTTGATGCGCTGCAGCAGGATACGTTACCGCTCGACAGTCTGCTGGCGGCCATCGCCCGTTTCTCTCTGCAGACCAGCGCCCGTAACCAGCTGTTTGGCACCGTCGTCAGTAATGATGCGCAGCAGGTGGTCCAGCATCTGCTGATTCAACTGCCGATGGCGTCACGCAGCTTAATGTGGCGCTGACCCAGCGCAGCGCCGATCGCCTGCAACTGGCCGCGGGGTAAAGAGGTGCTGGTGCTGATCAAGGCGCCGTGGATCCGCATCAGTCGTGACGCGCAGAGGATGACAATCAGCTGGCAGCGACGGTCAGTGCCATCGAACCCGGCGAGCAGAGGAGTGAAGTGCTGATGAGGCTCGCCAGCGGCGAAACCCTGTGCGCGACCCTGAGCAACGATCAGCTGCAGCAACTCAGGCTGCAGCCCGGCGACGCCCGTGATCGCCAGTTTCAATGCGGAACACGCCATCGTCGCCACCCTGCTCTAGCGGTTGATTTGACTTCATTACGGGCAATGGTTACAACTCAGTACCACGATGCAAAAAATGGAACAGATCATGGCTTCATTGCACATTTCGCAAGGCACGTTTCGTCTTAGCGATACCCGGATACTGAGCCTGAATCAGGTGGAACTGCAGCGCGGCGAAAGCTGGGCGTTTGTCGGTGCCAACGGCAGCGGCAAATCATCACTGGCGCGCGCACTCTCTGGAGAACTGCCGCCGCTGGCCGGTTCAGTCAGCAGCGACTTCAGACGGCCGGTCCGGCTGTCGCTGGAGCAGCTACAACCCTGGTGGCGCAGGAGTGGCAGCGCAACAACACCGATATGCTCAGCGAAGGTGAAGAGGATACCGGGCTGACCGTGGCAGAGGTGATTCAGGCGGAGGTGCAGCAGCCCGAGCGCTGCGAGCAGCTGGCACAGCAGTTCGGCATCGAAGCGCTGCTTCACGCCGCTTCAAATATCTCTCTACCGGCGAAACCCGCAAAACCCTGCTCTGTCAGGCATTGATGAACCAGCCAGATTTGCTGATTCTGGGATGAGCCGTTTGACGGACTGGATGTGGCATCGCGCGCCAGCCTGACCGACACGCTTCGCAGCCTGCAGCAGCCGACATTTACCCTGGTGCTGGTGCTCAATCGCTTTGATGATATTCCCGACTTCATTCAGCAGGTTGGCGTGCTGGCGGAGTGCACCCTCACCCACAGCGGGCCACGCCAGGCCATTTTAGCGGAAGCGCTGGTGGCGCAGCTGGCACACAGTGAACAGCTGATGGGAATGGCGTTACCTGAGGCGGATGCGCCGGATCAGCTGCCATCGCTGGCGGATGATGCGCCGCGCGTTATCCTGCGCAACGGCACCGTCTCGTATAACGATAAGCCAGTAATTCAGGGGCTGAACTGGCAGGTCAACGCCGGCGAGCACTGGCAGATCATCGGTCCGAACGGCGCCGGCAAATCGACCCTGCTCAGCCTGGTGACCGGCGATCATCCTCAGGGCTACAGCAATGATTTAACCCTGTTTGGCGCCCCGTCGCGGTCAGTGGCGAACCATCTGGGATATCAAGCAGCATATTGGCTATGTCAGCAGCAGCCTGCATCTCGATTATCGCGTCAGCACCAATGTGCCGCACGGTGATCCTGTCGGGCTTCTTCGACTCTATTGGTCTCTATCAGGCAGCTTATGACCGGCAAAAAGCGCTGGCGCAGCAGTGGCTGGCACTGCTAGGGGTGGATAACGGACAGGCCGATGCCCCGTTTCACTCGCTCTCATGGGGACAGCAGCGGCTGGTTGCTGATTGCCCGCGCGCTGGTTAAGCATCCGACGCTACTGATACTGGATGAGCCACTACAGGGGCTCGACCGATTAACCGCCAGCTGGTGCGGCGCTTTGTCGATGTGCTGATTGGCGAGGGACGGACTCAGCTGCATGTTTGTTTCGCATCACGCGGAAGATGCGCCCGCCTGCATCACACATCGCCTGAGCTTATCGGCCATGACGGCGGCTATCACTATCAGCAGGAAACCCTGCACTAAGGCTCTTGTAACGCGTCACCCCACGCCGCTGCTGCGGCGTTTTAAAGCACCCTTGTGTAAGCGCTACCATTACACATCACCTTTCACGCCATATATCCGCACACAATGCCACGAAATAAGAATATTCAGCTTGTGTCAACGATACCATTTATCCAGACTTGATCACGCTTTCGGGCGCGCTGATGTGCTACTTTTTACCGATGCCTCTTTGGCTTTTGACGCTTACCAGGATCTAACATGGAAAAATTCAACCCGGTCGATCACCCCGCAATCGCCGTTACAATCCACTGATTGATCAATGGATTTTAGTTTCACCTCATCGGGCCAAACGTCCGTGGCAAGGCGCGCAGGAAACCCCGGCGGTCAATACGTTACCGGCGCACGATCCGGACTGCTTCCTGTGTGCCGGAAACACCCGCATCACCGGCGACAAAAACCCCGACTATTCGGGCACCTACGTCTTTACCAATGACTTTGCTGCGCTGATGACCGACACGCCAGACGCGCCCGAGAGCGACGATATCCTGATGCGTTGTGAAAGCGCACGCGGCACCAGTCGGGTCATCTGCTTCTCGCCCGATCACAGCAAAACCCTGCCGGAGATGTCGCTGAACGCACTGGAAGAGGTGGTGCGCACCTGGCAGGCAGAGACCGCCCGATTCTGGGTCAGCACTATCCGTGGGTGCAGGTGTTTGAGAACAAAGGCGCGGCGATGGGCTGCTCCAACCCGCATCCCCATGGTCAGATCTGGGCCAACAGCTTCCTGCCGAATGAAGGCAGCGTGAAGATGATCATCAGCGCGACTATTTCGCTAAACATGGCTCGCCGATGCTGGTCGATTATCTGGCTCGCGAACAGCAGGATGGCAGCCGCACCGTGGTGGAAACCGATCACTGGCTGGCGGTGGTGCCGTGGTGGGCCGCCTGGCCGTTTGAAACCCTGCTGCTGCCCGAAAGCGCACGTCAAACGAATTACCGACCTCAATGAGGCGCAGCGTACCGACTTGGCGCTGGCGCTGAAGCTGCTGACCAGCCGCTACGACAACCTGTTCCAGTGCTCATTCCCCTACTCCATGGCTGGCACGGCGCGCCGTTTAACGACGAAGCCAACGATCACTGGCAGTTGCATGCTCACTTCTATCCGCCGCTGCTGCGCTCAGCAACGGTGCGTAAATTTATGGTTGGCTATGAAATGCTGGCCGAAACCCAACGCGATTTAACGGCGGAACAGTCGGCGGAACGTCTGCGTTCTGTCAGCGACGTTCACTTCCGTGAGGCACAACAATGAGCTTAAAAACCATCACGCAGCAGCTTTTCTCTGCACACCTTCGGTTACGCCGCTACGCATACCATTCAGGCACCGGGCCGCGTTAACCTGATTGGCGAGCATACCGACTATAACGACGGCTTCGTGCTGCCGTGCGCCATCGATTACCAGACGGTGATTGCCTGTGCCCGCCGTGACGATCGCCAGGATTCGGGTGGTCGCTGCGGATTATGAAAATGCGCAGGACACATTCTCTCTCGATGAAGAGATCGCAGCTCTGCAGGAAACGATGTGGGCCAACTATGTGCGCGGCGTGGGTGGAAACTGTGTCAGCAGCGTCATGCCGATTTCGGCGGTATCGATATGGTGATCAGCGGCAACGTGCCTCGGGGCGCGGGCCTCAGCTCATCTGCGTCGCTGGAAGTGGCGGTCGGCACCGTTGGTGCAGCAGCTCTATAACGCCGCTGGATGGGGCCCGCGCATTCCGTCGTGAGGTCAGGAAGCGAAAACCAGTTGTACGGCTTGTAACTGCGGCCATTGGACAGCTGATCTCAGCGCTGGGCCGGAAAGATTCAGCCATGCTGCTCGACTGCCTGCACGCTGGCACGCGTCCGGTGGCGATGCCGGAAGTGATCGGCGGGGTGGTGATCATCAACTCCAACTTCGTCGTACCCTGGTTGGCAGCGAATACAACACGCGTCGTGAGCAGTGTGAAAGCAGGCGCGCGTTCTTCTCTAAGAAGGCGCTGCGTGACGTTGAATGGCCATGTTTGAAGCGGCACAGGCGCAGCTCGACCCGCAGGTGGCAAAACGCGTGCGTCACGTCCTGACCGAGGAACCGCAGCACCTGGAAGCAGCCGATGCGCGAAGACAGGGCGACAGGACCCGTATGGGCCAGGTGATGGACGAATCTCACGCCTCGAGCCGCGTGGACGATTCGAGATCACCGTGCCACCGATCGTACCCTGGTTGAGATCGTGAAAGCGCAGATCGGTGAGCGCGGCGGCGTGCGGTATGACCGGCGGCGGCTTTGGTGGCTGTTATCGTCGCGCTGATGCCACTGGATCTTTGTCGATCAGGTCAAAGGCCGCCGTAGCGGAGGCAGTATGAAGCTGCGACCGGCATCAAAGAGACCTTATCGTCTGCAAAGCCTCTGAAGGAGCCGGCCAATGCTGAACGACGTCAACTCCCATGCGCCCGACGGTCAGCCTGTGGCGCATAACGGTGCTGCGCAATGCCAACGGCTTGCTGGCAACTTTATGGATTGGGGCGCAACCTGTGGGCTCTCCGCCCGCGTGCCGATGCAGGATTGCACGGTGCGTTGAAGCGCTACTCGGCTGCGCCGCGCCCTCTGACTATCTCCATCAGGATGCCTTTCTGGGCGCGACGGTCGGCCGCTACGCTAACCGCGTCGCCGGGGCAAAACTGAATAAACTGTAACCGCCAGCTGGTGCCGAAACAGGGCGGCACATCAGCTGCATGGCGGACCGGAAGGCTTTGATAAGCGCCGCTGGCAGATTGTCAGCCATTCTGACAGCGAGGTGGCACTACCGCATTGATTCGCCTGATAGCGATCAGGGCTATCCGGCAATCTGATTGCCGATCTGCGCTATCAGCTGGATGACCGAAACTGCCTGAGCATTAGCTATGAAGCGCGCTGTGCGATCAGCCCTGCCCGGTCAATCTGACCTAACCACGCCTCCTTTAACCTTGATGCGCATCATGGCGGACGCCCGCCAGCATCGCTTACACAACTCACGCGCGACCATATCTGCCGGTCGACAGCGAAGGCAGCCGAATGCGCCGCTGAAAGAGGTTGTCGGAACCAGTTTTGATTTCCGCGGAGGCCAAAGTCGTGGCACAGGAGTTTCTGGCAGGACGACGACAGCGAGCGGTGAAGGCTATGGCCATGCGTTTTCTGCTCAACAGCGCAGGCGACGACACCTCAGCCTGCGGCCAGAACTCTGGTCGGACGATGGCAGACTGCAGCTCAGCGTGACCACTTCGGCACCGGCGTTGCAGTTCTACTCCGGCAACTACCTGGCGGGCACCCGTGCCGTGAGCAGGCGAGCTATACTGCATTTCAGGGGTATTGCGCTGGAGAGCGCATTTTTACCGGATTCGCCCTTAATCTGATGAAGGCCTCAGCCTTATTGCTGGCTGCAGCCGGGGATCGCTGGGAATCCGTGACGCGTTATCGCTTCACGCCACGCTGAGCCTCCGGCTGAAAAAAACGCGCAGTGCGTCACACCACGGCTACGCGCTGCCCGGCTTTTCCGTTTATGGTTGGCGCAATCAGCTCGAGTGTCAGGCGGGGCAGCAGCAGGTTTCCAATCTCACGAAACATCACAGTTATTAAGGAGTTAAGCTATGGCTGTAACTAAGCTGGTTCTGGTGCGACCGGGCGAAAGCCAGGTGGAACAACGAAAACCGCTTTACCGGTTGGTATTGATGTTGACCTTTCTGAGAAAGGTCGTGGCGAAGCAAATCAGCAGGTCAGCTGCTGAAAAAGAGGGCTTTTTTTTCGATTCGCTGACACCTCAGTACCTGAAGCGTGCACCTATACTGGGCCACGCTGTGGAATGTGCTGGATGAGCTGGATCAGGCCTGGCGGCGGTTGGAGAAAACCTGGGGGGGGGGGGGGGGGCGGTCTGAACGCGAGCGTCACTACGGGCGCTGCAGGGTCTGGTAAAGCGGAAACAGCTGCCAAATATGGTGATGCGCAGGTTTTAGCAGTGGCGTCGCGGCTTTTGCCGTTTACTCCGCCAGAGCTGGATCGTTGTTAAGTGAGCGCTTCCGGGCATGATCCGCGTTACGCGAAACTTGACCCCAGAGGAGCTGCCAACCACCGAAAGCTGGCGCTGACCATCGCACCGGTTATCCCTTACTGGAACGCACCATTCTGCCGCGCATCAAAAGCGGGTGAGGAAAGTGATCGTTGCCGCACACGGCAAAACTCACTGCGTGCGCTGGTGAAATATGATGGGTACCTGAGCGAAGATGAAATCCTCGAACTGAACATCCCTAGCCGGCGTACCGCTGGTCTATGAGTTCGATGAAAACTTCAAACCGCTGAAACCGCTACTACCTGGGCGACCAGACGAGATTGTGTGCGGCGGAAGCTGCAGCCGTTGCGAATCAGGGTAAAGCGAAGTAATTTCCGCCGAAATGCAAAAAGGCCAGACAGAAAGTCTGGCGTTTTTTATTGGGGCTGCGCGCACGGACGCTGCGGCACTGTGTTCGTTGTCAGACAAAAGAGATCAATGAGCATCGCAACAACCTGATTGGCTCAAATCGCAGGGACTACGGTCAGAGGCACAATCCTTCAACGCGAACCGGGTCAGACCCTTGTCAGTTATCCCACTCGGGCCGCGCGCTGTTTAACCGCTGCCGCCAGCTCGACGGCAGCACCTTGTCGGTATCTTCCCAGCCGATACAGGCGGTCGTGACGCGTTTTGCCATAGACCAGCGGCTCGCCGCTCTCCAGACTCTGTTGCCTTCCACCAGATGACTCTCGATCATCACACCGACAATCGCTGCTCACCATTAATCAGCTGCTGTGGACATCGTCTGCCACAACCATCTGAAGCTGGAACTGCTTGCTGCTGTTGGCGTTGCTGAAATCGATCATCACCTGCTGTGGCAGACCCGCTTTTGCCAGGTGCCCTCTTTGACTCTGCAACATGCTGCGCACTGTAGTTCGGCTCTTGCCGCCGCGCAGAATGATATGCAGTCACGTTGCCGCTGTTTCCACAATGGCCGGAGTGACCATACTTCGTCACAGACAGGAAACAGTGCGGCGATCGGCCGCGTTCATGGCATCGATCGCCCCTTAATGGTGCCATCGGTGCCGTTTTTGAAGCCGACCGGACAGGAGAGACCGGACGCCAGCTCACGGTGTACCTGGGATTCCGTGGTGCGCGCGCAATCGCGCCCCAGCCTATTCAGGGTCAGCAACAAATGAGGTAATCATTATCCAGGAAACTCGCGCCGCCGCCGAGTAAGCCGCTGTCGTTAAATCCCGCAGCAGTTTACGCGGCCAGACGCAGGCCGTCATTGAGCTGGTAGCTGTTGTCCATGTAGGATCGTTGATCAGCCCTTTCCAGCCCACCGTGGTGCGCGGGCTTTTCAAAATAGACCCGCATCACCACTTCCAAGCTCGCCTTTCAGCTCATCACGCAGCGCCAGCAGGCGGTCGGCATACTCTTTTGCCGCTTCAGTGTCAAATCGAGCAGGGCCAACTCACCACCAGCAGGCAATCGATCCTGTGCCCTGCAGGCGATCTGATGAATCGCCCTGACGGGCCTGTGCAACCGGTCTGTGCAGCACGATCGGTCGCGGGAATTTTTCGAGCAGCGCAACCGGAGGGTAACAGCTCGTTTAATCTCTTTGATGCGTAAGTCATCTTTCTGGTAATTCATACTGATTCCATATTATTTCTGGCCGCGCCCGCCGGAACACAACCTGCCCAATGTAGCCCGAAGCGCCTGGGGTTGTTATATTTCCCGCTGCGGGTTAAATGTGCGTGGGATATTTGCATTAATCAGGTTAGCGACTAGACTTTTTAATGGTAAGCACTGAGGAACGTCCGCTTACCAAATTAAATCACCCTGTTAAAGCCAAACGGCGAGATTATATTTCGTCAGGGATTTATTACCCGAAATTGCACCTCTGGGCTAAAGCACCTTCATTTATTAACGGGGAGCATAATGATGAAAAAGTTTGCCTTACTCTTTTTGACAGCAGCAATGACACTGAGGCAGCGGTGCGGTACTGGCTGCAGACAGCCAGCAGCAAATAACGGTACATCGAATCAGGCAGCCAGTGGCAGGTTGCAGCAGCGGGCGGAGCGGAAAGAGAATCTGCCGCCAAATAATGTCGATAAACAGCAAAATTAATACACTGGCAACGATACCAATCCTGCAACGTCCGGCAGCACCACCAGCCATGTAATATGTCTGCTAACGAAATGGACCAGAACGCCCAGTGTAAAGATGGTAAATGTCCGAACATCAATAAAAAGTTCAGACTAAAGTGGGCGGCGGTGACGTAGATCCCAACACCGACGGCACCCACCCGTAATTCTGTTTAGCACTGAGAGCTGACGCTCTCCTGGTTTTTCTCCCTCTGTCCCACTCTTCCGCTATGCTAATCCTGTGAATTTTACAGGAAATCCTTCATGGCCGTTTTGCTTTGATTGACGTTCATCCGCTGGTTGCAGTGGCACTTGAAGCCGCTCTGAGCCAGTCACCCATTCCGGTTCAGCTCCTCTCTGCCAGCAGTGAAAAAGCCGCCCGTTCGCCCTGCTTCAGCAGCCATTGGACATCATCGTGCTGGATATTGGCCTGCCGGACAGCGATGGGCTGGAGTTCCTGCGTCGCCTGAAGATCCATCGGCCCGACTGTCCGGTATTGATCTACTCTGCTCAGCAGGCCCCCACTATGTGCGTCGCGCCCAGGCGCTGGGTGCCGCCGGTTGTTGTGGTGAAGAGCCAGCGCATGTGGCGCAGCTGCCTTAGCGCTATCCTTGGCGGTATGCTGGGCGGTAAGACGGCGTTTCGGTGATGGTGATGAGCCGGAACTCACGCTGACCCAGACAGAGCGTCAGATTCTGGCGCTGCTGGCCAGGGCATGTCCCAATCTGCCAAACGCAGCCCAGTTGCCCATCAGTAACAAAACGGTCCAGCACCCATAAAAGAACATTCTGGAAAAACCGCGCTCGTTCGGTGGTGGAAACTGGCTGACTTGTGGAAGGCGCAGCAGTGAGAACTTCCTGCTGAGCTGCTGTGTGTTGCTGTGCGGCTCCGTTGTGGCTGAGGTGCGTCCGGTGAGCAGCATCAATATGCCCGGTGATGCGCCGGTGACACACGCGGAAACCATGCAGGGCAAATCCTGCGAGTTGGCCTGCTGGAAGAGAACTACGCCCCTGGGCGATGCGCTTCGAACGACTGTATGGCATCAATGACTGGACTATCTTCCGCACTGCGCCAGCTGAATGGCGCGACAGTTAAGGCTCAACCTCTACAGCGATCAGCCGCACTGATGCAGCGCTGAACAGCGGGCCAGAGTCGATTTTGCGCTTGGCATGTGGATTTCTCCCCTGGCCAGCCGGCGCGCTGAGCAGGATAATGGGACAGCAGCCCGCTTCGGGTTTCTACCGTCATCAGCAAAACCAGCGTTGCCTGTGTGTTTAACAGCCATGAATGGCCAAATGGCGATCAGCGAAAGCACGCTGGCACAACTGCCGCGTGCGCTGGCGGCCCTCCACAGCTGGCGACGCTACAGCATTGAGTACGCAGGCGCTCTAATACCCTGCTGAAAGCAGAATGATTATGATGCGATTGCGGACTGAGACCAGCGCCGGGATTTCTGCTGAGCCAGCTGCAACCGGGCCAGATTTATCAGATCGCCTCACACACGGAGGCCGGGGACAGCTCAACCTGCGCGCGGTCTCCCGCGATTCCAGAGCTATCAGCTGGATTAATAGAGCCTGCGCGTCAGTTGCCAGCAGAACTGATGAACAGCTGCAGGCGCGCTGGAGCAGTACCTGCCGCGCTACCAGGATCGCAGACCCCTGATTCTACCGCCCCACTGAACAGCGCTTGATGCCGAATCATAAATACCGCGTATACTACAACACCGCCGACCGGACACCTATCCTCCCTGACTGCGTACCAGCGATGCCAGCGGGACCGCCCAGAGGCTATGGCGTGGATTTGCTGAAAGCGATAGCTCAGAGCACCGGCCTGCAGTTTGAACCGGTTGTGGGTCAGCAATCCGCGTCAGGCGAACACGTCTGATCGGTCGCAGCAGGCGATGCGCAGCTGATTGTGATGCAGCCGCTGAAACGGCGAGCGATGGAAGAGCACCTCGCTGCCGGTGGGCGCGCTGTGGGGCTCTAAACCCTCCAGGCCGATACGCTGGCGCACCTGGCGCGACCTGCGCGGCAAAGCGGGTCGGCGTGTTACAGGATTGACCGTGGCGCTGCGCTGCTGCCTGCGGGATCTGCAGCCGGTGCAGTTGCCGATTCGTAATAGTCTCTATGACGCGTTGGCAAAAGGGCAGATCGATGCGCTGGTCGAAACGTGCTCTCCGGCCCGCGTGGCGTATCGCCAGCCCCGATGATTGCGACATCCACCTCGCCTTTGGCCGACAGCGACATCGCCTGGCGATTCGCGCTGGCCGTGACGGCTGACCAGCGTGCTACGCACCCTGCTGGATTTCGCGCGCTGCAGCAGATCCCGGCTGACACACAGAGTCAGATGCGCGACAGTGGTCAACCCCGCCACAGCCCGGCAGCGTGATGGTGATGCGTTCGCTGGCGACTGATGGTGCTGGCGGGTGGCAGGTGCGGCCATTGCGCTGCTGCTGCTGCTGCTGGCGCGCCGCTACTGGCAACAGCGCCTGGAGCGTCAGCAATCGTGAACAGGTCTGAGCAGCCCAATGCGATGAGAGAGCCAGTCTTCTTGGCGACCGTCAGCAATGAGCTGCGACGCCGATCAGGCGATCCTCGGATGATGGAGCTGGAGAAGCGCAGCACAGCAGCCAGAACCTGACGCGGCTGCACAGCAGTGCGCAATCGCTGCTGACGGTTGCTGAATGATCTGCCAGGATTCATGCGCGCATCGAGAGGCAACAGTTTTAATCCTGGCGCCCGTCCGCTGGCGCTGGCGCAGTGGCTCAATCGGCAGCAGCACTTCTATCATCCGTTCATGCGCGAAGCAACGCCCGCCATCTGATCGTCGAGGTCTAGGCGCTGGAGCCGCTGCCTGATGCGTGATGATCGATGCCGATCGCCTGCAGCAGGTGGTCAACAAGCCTGATGACCAATGCGCTGAAATTTACCCGCCACGGCGCGATTCGCCCTGACGCTGGCCGCCACAGCAAACAACAGCTGATTCGACGGTGAGCGACAGCGGCGAGCGGCATTCCGCCAGAGGAGCAGCAGAAGCTGTTCGACTCCCTGGTATCAGGCGCCGTCCGGTAATACGGTTTCGGTGCAGGGCGCGGCCTGGGGCTGTTATCTGCCGGGAAATGGTGCAGCGGATTGTGCGGCGACATCCGGCTCGCCTCTGAACCCGGTCACGGCACCCAGGTCCCCGTGACGCGCACTGGAGGTCTGCGCACCAGCAAACCACGTGGATGAAACCGCCCCTCCCGACCCTTACACCCTGCGGGCTGGCGATTGTCGATGACCATCGACCAATGTGCTGGTGATGCAGCAGCAGCTGTCGCGTTTTGCGATTCAGGCTGACATTTTTGAGCAGGGACGCGCTGCACTGGCAGGCCGATGCGCAACAGCCTTATTATGCCCTGCTGTTTATCGACCGATGAGCCGCGCGCCTGACGGCACGCTGCTGCTGCGGATATTGCGGCGGCGTGACCGTCAGCGGAAGCGTCAGGCGATGCGGGTGCTTTGCTCCGCGGATGCCCAGCTGCTGTCACGACCGCTGGAGGCGCGGGAGAGGGGTAATGATAAAACCGGTGCAGTTAGCCGATCTCAGCGCGCGCTGGCCAGAGAGTGGCAGGACGAATTCCGCTGGCGGCGCTGGACATGATAATCACCAAATGTTGGCCACTGGCGCAGGCAGAACTGAGAAATCTCCTCCGCCCGTCTGAGCCGAGCGCTGCCCGACACGGTGACGCATGGATCTGGCCGTGATGCGCGAAGCACGCGAGCGCGAGGCGTGGATGCCGTTCGCCGAAGCGGCACACCGGATTGAAAGGAAGCTGGTTACTGGTGGGGACTGGATCACGGCGCACAGCTCAGTCCAGCAATGTGCGGAGCAGGCAACACATCATCAGGACACGTCTGAGGACGTGGCATTACTGATATTATTAGCAAACAGGTACTGAAAAAAAACGGGAATCTTATGGCAATATCCCATACTCATAGCGGGCAGGGATAGTAATCGCACGCGTCTGGCGGCCGCCTTCGGGGTGACCGTTGTCTTTGGGTGGCTGAAAGTGATTGGCGGCTGGCTCTCGGGTTCACTGGCGTTGCTGGCGGACGCCGGGCATATGCTGACCGAGCCGCCGCGCTGCGGATGGCCCTGCTGGCGGTGCAGTTCTCGCGCCGGCTAAACCCAATCACGCCACACCTTGCCTGCTGAGTATGAACCACGCTGGCCGCATTTGTTAAGCCAGTGCGCTGCATGGGCATTACCGCACTGATCGTCTGGGAGGCCGTTGCGCCGCTTTGCCGACCCGCAACCGGATGACCGGCCGGCCTGTGCTGGGGATTACTATTTGCGGTCTGCTGGCCAAATTTCTTGTCCGTTCTGCTGCTGCCATTCACGTCGCAGCGATGCTAATAAACCTTCAGACGTGCGGGCCGACGGCGCTGAATGTGATGGGCGACCTGCTTGGCTCGGTGGGTGCGATTGTCGCGGCGGTGATTATTATGTTGACCGTGCTGGACCCCATCTGCGATCGATTCTGTCGTTGCTGTTGTCCACTACATGGTGCTGCGCAGCGCCTGGAGCGCTGCTGCGTGAGAGTCTGCAGGAGGGGATTACTGGAAGGGGCGCCGCGTTCGCTGGATGTGAACCGGATGATACGGGATTTCACCCTGAACATCGCAGAGGTGGCAATGTTCCCCATGTGCATCTGTGAAGGTAGGCGACAAAGCCGCTGCTGACGCTGCATGCGCAGGTGATCCCGCCTTACGATCACGATGCGCTGCTGCATCGTATCCACGACTATCTGCGCCATGCACTATCAGATTTGCGCATGCGACCGTGTCAGATGTAGATCATCACCCTGTGCTCGTGCCGAGGTGAACTCGGTTTAAGAGGCGCTGCCCGCCAACGGCCATGACCACAGCATTCTTCCGACCAGATCATGGCCCCCGCTCACGCTAAGGCGAACGCGCACACTCACTGAGCCGACAGCGGGGCGCGGGAAGCCTGTTGCCGCGCGCTGCGGATCCACATGCGTGAAGCCGTTAAGCGCAATCAGCGCAGAATCAAATACTCCAGGACATCGCTAGACGCCCTGACGGGCAAAAACATCACGGATCACAGTTGATGATGACCCACAGCAGCCAGTTCTCAACATATTTGCGCGTCATCAGCACCATCGCCGCAAATCGAAACACCATCATGCAGGAGTCCAGAACGGGAACGCATCCGGCTGCAGCTGCGGGGCAATCGCCAACGAACAGGCCAAGGCCGTTCATACAGCGTGACAGCCGCCGGGTTAACAGCGCAAAACCGGACGATATAGGGAGGGCATCAGCGCAAATCGCAATCACACAGCCCGCCGTCCCGGGCCAGCGCCTTAGGCAGGCGGCAGCCAGGGATTTTCAGCGCGCCTGATGATCGGAGGTTTGCCGACGCAGGCCGTGCCTCACCATCCTAGAATTGGCGCAAAAAGATATCTGCAGCAGCAGGCTGGCGTAAGCTGGATTTAAAGAAAATCACCGCAAACAGCGTGCGTTCTCGCCCAAAGGATAGTTGTGATTTTTTCCAGGCTGGCAAACCAGATGCAGAGTAAGCCCGCCAGCGTGCCGATAGCCTCATCCAGGAGAGATCGTAGCCTCCGGCACCCAGAGGAATGTGAACCAGAATATTGTGTGTGCTGAAGAAGTCCATGCTGAGCACCTGTCCGGAAAACGCTTACGCGTTTCCCTTCACGTTGAGTTTAAGTTCCGCTGCAAAGGATAGCATGCGATTAAGCGGCAGTAACGCCGCCTCACGCAGCGTCTCATCCACCTGAATCTCATGTTCCACCCCACCCGACTCCAGCGCCTCTGCGATGGCTTTAAGGCCGTTCATCGCCATCCAGGGACAGTGAGCAGCGCTGCGGCAGGTGGCACCTTCACCGGCGGTCGGCGCTTCAAGCAGCTCTTTATCCGGCACCGCCTGCTGCATTTTGTAGAAGATAGCCGCGAATCGGTCGCCACAATCATCTGCGGATGCGGCAGGGATTTGGCGGCCTGAATCAGCTGGCTGGTCTGAGCCGACCGCATCGGCCAGATCGACAATCGCCTGCGGTGACTCAGGATGCACCAGCACTGCCGCGTCGGGATAGAGCGCTTTCCATACGCTGCAGCGCCTGGGTTTTGAACTCGTCGTGCACAATGCAGGCACCCTGCCAGCAGAGCACGTCCGCGCCCGATTTTTGGGTGAACGTAGCGGCCAGATGGCGATCCGGCGCCCAGATAATTTTTTCGCCCAGACTGTCGGGTGCTCAATCAGCTCGACCGCAATGCTTGAAGTCACCACCCCGTCGGCCCCGCGCTTTTACCGCCGCCGAAGTATTGGCGTAGACCACCACGGTGCGAATCGGGATGGGCGTCTCGCAAAAAGGCGTTAAACTCTTCAAGCGGGTCAGCCGAGAATCCAGTGAGCACTCCGCCTGCAGCGTCGGCATCAGTACGGTTTTCTCCGGCTGAGGGTTTTGGCGGTTTCCCCATAAAGCGCACGGCCGGCCACCAGCAGTGTCGTCGCCGAATGGTTGCTGCCAAAGCGTGCCATCTCCAGCGAGTCGGAAACGCAGGCGCCCATCTCTTCTGCCAGCGCCTGAATTTCCGGATCGGTGTAGTAGTGCGCCACCTCACCGCGTTTCGCGCCTTCAGCAGCGCTTTAATTTTCTCACGGTAGAACGCCTTCTCGTCGTCACTCAGACGAGCGGGTTTGGGCGGAAAGGGATAAACGGCGCTTTCTGGATCGAACATCACACTCATGACACAGCTCTCGTTTTGTCTAATTAACGAAAATCGCCTGTTCCGGCGACTTATGGCGTTGAATCCGCCATCGGTTTTATATGCTAAACACGATAGCGGAAAAGCCTGGCTGTGTCGTGCGATATTTATTTCTGTCTGCATCACAGCGCCGACCCTGCCGGGCTGCGTTTCATCTGCCAGTACCAGCGGTTTTGCGGCGCTTCAGTGCCAGCAGAAAGGCTTTGATACCATCCGCCAGCCCCAAAGCCGGTCAGCTTGCCGTTGGCTCCAATCACGCGGTGGGCACGGTGCGACAATCGAGAGCGGATTACGCCCATTGGCCGCCCCCGACGGCACGCACCGCCAGCGGATGGCCGATCTCTCGCGCAATCTGGCTGTAGCTGCGCGTCTCACCAAACGGATAGCCACCAGCGCCTGCCAGACTTTTTCTGAAACTCAGTGCCGACAAAATCGAGCGGCAGCTCAAAGCAGCAACGAGCACCGGTGAAGTACCGCTGAGCTGACGCTCAGTTTCGATCAGAATGGATGATCGTCATCGCGCGTTTGCGGCAAAAAACCGGGTGCGTTGGGGATCGTCGTTTCCCACAAATACCCGCCAGGCGCTATCGCTGGCGACCAGTTTCAGTTCACCCACCGGGTGACTATCGTTTGAAGTAGTACATGGTTGATTCTCCCGTCACGGTTCTGTCGCCTATTATCGCACTTTCATCAGCCTGACTGGCTGTTTTCGGTCATGGCGATAAACTGTTTGTGATGTCCGAAAACAGCCAGTCTGCCGGGATTCACCGGTGTAGGCTGCGCTTATTTACCGGAGAACTGCCATGCTCGATCCCGCATTGCCTATCAGGCGCTGACCTCTCGTGATACCCGCTTTGAACGGCGTTTTCTTTGTTGGCGTGACCTCAACCGGTATCTAATTGTCGTCCGGTCTGCCCCGGTCAAAGCGCGCTATGCAGAGAACTGCCTTTTCTTCAGCAGCGCCGAAGCGGCGGAGAAAGCCCGCTTTCGCCCCTGCCTGCGCTGTCGGCCCGAACTGGCACCCGGTATGCGCCGGTTGATCAGCCGCACCGTGTGGCAGAGCGGCTGGTTCAGCGTATCGAGGAAGGCTGCTGGAGGACGTGAAGGACTGGAGGCAATTGCCGCTGAATTCGGTATCAGCTGCGTCAGCTGCGCCGTATCGTGCAGCATGAGCTGGGTGTCTCGCCGCTGGAACTGAAGCAGACGAGGCGCATGCTGATGGCCTAAACAGCTGCTGACCGAACCCGGCTGCCGATTATTGACGTTGCCTATGCCAGCGGCTTGGCAGCCTGCGTGCGCTTTAATGATGTCTTCCAGGCGCGTTAACCGCATGACGCCAGGCGCGCTGCGCAGGGACGATACGGGCTCTCAGTGTGGCGCAGCCCGGCGACCGCGTGACGCTGCGGGCTGGCCTATCGCCCCTCCCTATGACTGGGCGGCAATGCTCTGGTTTTTTGCAGACGCATCTGATGAAAGAGGGCGAGGCGCGGTGGAAGATGGCTGCTGCGACGCACCGTGGTGCCTGGGCGCTGCCGGGGCTGGGTCTCTGTTTCGCATCTGCCGCAAAAGAACGCGCTGCAGGTGACGCGCTCCACCTTCGCTGACGGCCGGTTCTGCCTCTGCTGCTGCGCCGTCTGCGTGATCTGTTTCGAGTCTCGACGCACAGCCGCAGCGTATCGCCGCCTGTCTGGCGCAGGACCCACTGCTGGCACCCAGCTGATCTCGCATCCGGGTCTGCGTGGGCCTGGCGCATTCGACGCCTTTGAGCTGGGCGTGCGCGCCATTATCGGCCAGCAGGTGACGGTCAAGCGGCCACCACGGTCAGCAGCCGTTTTGCCGCCGCCTTTGGCGAACCCTGTGAGACGCCGTTCGCCGATCTGCCCGCTACACCGCCCATCCTGAACGCATCGCCGGACTGACGGTAGACGATGTTGCGCCGATGGGGATTGTCAGTGCCGCCCCGCTCCCGCGCATCATCGCCTTTGCAAATGCCTGCGCCAGCGGAGATCTGGCGTCTTAGTGCCGCTCAGGCGCCAGACGAGGTCATCAAAAGCTGGTCAGCCTGCCGGGTATTGGTCCCTGGACCGCGCACTAACATCGCGATGCGCGCTTTGCGCTGGCCGGATGCCTTTCCCAAGAGGATATTGCCATCCGGAATAACCGGGCGGCATGTCATCGAAAGAAGCGGAGGCGCGATCGCAGTCATGGCGTCCCTGGCGCAGCTATGCAGTGATGCATATCTGGGAGAGCCTGGCAGTGGCAAAGGCAAGAAAAAGCCGTGACGGCGAGAGGTGGGGGCAAATCTGCCAGCAATACAGAGCTCAACGCGCAGGGAACAGGGTCAGAAGAGGAAAGCGTCCCGCGTCTGGGACAAAACGCCGGGAGCGTTTTTGAACAACGCAACGCGTTGCCCGGCTACGGCGACACCTCAGGGATGAGGTGCGTATCGCGCGGGTTGGCAGGTCAGGGATGACGGCTTTTGCGTCTTTCCGATCTGACCCTTTCTCCTGCGCAGGCTCGAATCAACAGCGGGCAGCGACAACCTCAAGCCCTTGAGGTGTTTTGCTTCTTCAAAGTGAGTTAGTGCCGCAGAAACAAAAAAAGCGCCCTGAGGGCGCTTTTTTTCTTAATTGGTGGGTCGGCAGGATTCGAACCTGCGACCAATTGATTAAAAGTCAACTGCTCTACCAACTGAGCTAACGACCCGCTGGGGGCTTACAACCGTTTTCAACACGCAAGGCGGCTGAGATCAGGATGGTGGGTTCGTGAAGGATTCGAACCTGGTGCGACCAATTGATTAAAGTAACCATGCTCACCAACTGAGCTTAACGACCCATCTTAGGTTTTGAATTCAATGCTAGTGTTCTTCTTAAAAACTGCGCGTAAAATGCGCGTCTGAGGAAAGATGGTGGGTCGTGCGGATTCGAACCTGCGACAATTGAGTAAACGTCAACTGCTCGTACCAACGGCGTAACGACCCATCTTCAGGCTTACAGACACTTGCAATGTGTCCCGGCAACGGCGGCATATATACTGATTTAGCGGGGTGCGCAACTCTATTTCTGCTAAAGCGTCAGTTGCTTACCTTTCATACGGCAAGACCAGAAATCACACGATATCTGCCTGAAAGTACAGATCAGATTTGTCAGAGTTTTTGCGCCTGCTTAGCAGATCGGTGTCGGAATAAAGTTTGATCACTGCTGGAAAGACCGCTTTAGCTTTTCGCGTGTCTTTTTTCTCCTGCATGATGACGCCCACTTTCAACAACGCTTCGCAGCTGTTGGGACCTCGGATAGTTGTTCACATACCGTGGCGTAATAGTAAGCCCGCGTCGTCCTTTTTGCCTTTGGTATAGTTCAGCTGTTTCCAGCCAGTAATGGCGTGTCGGCTGATAGGTCGAATCAGGGTAACGTTTTACCCACGCCTGGAGCGCGCTGATTGCCTGATATACTGTTCTTCTCCAGGATAAGCCGCCACAGCGCATTGTAACGCGTTAGCGTCACGTCGGCGCAGGGGCGCTATCGTAGATGCTGCCCCCCCCTGCGTTGCTGCATAGGCGGCCGTATCCGCCTGGCGGCACTGCGGCCGGCTGCCCTGATTACCAAGCCGTGCTGGTGCTGGCTGCTAAAAGCTCAAGCTGTCAATCTGCTGGTACGTGCTTCTGCCGGACATCAACCAAACCTGATTCAACTGATACGGTGTTTGGCGGGGCTTTGCAACACACTCAGCGTCGTCGGTATCAACGCTTGTATTATCGCTCATCTGCTGCAAATGGCAATATTGCGGTGCAAATCTCAGCCGTGCGACTAGGCATAGAAATTGCGATTCAGATTGGGTGACACGGTGATTCGACCGAGCCGGAGCCAACGATAATGATTGGACGCTTGGCAATTAGCGGCCCGGGGGCCGCTACGACAATCAGTAACGGACAGACTAAAACAGGATGATGTCTGAACGTACTAAACATGGTGATTATCTTAGGAGACACAGAAAACGGCACGACGGTTTTTAGAATACGCTGCTTAGTCATGACCAGAACGTGCTGGCTTCTCTTTAACCGTAAGATACGATAGCCCATCTGATCAGCCGACACGCCTTTTTGCCCTGCAGGTACATTTTAACCGCGTTAACACGTTGTCCGCCCAGTGCGAGGTTGTTTCCGGCGTACCGCGCTCATCCGCATGACCGTCGATGGTCACTTTGTATGAGGTTGCTGCAGCAGGAAGGTGCATGCTGATCCTAGCATCTGTGCGTAATCAGACTGAAGCGTCTACTTGTCCAGGACGATAGTAAACGAGTGGGTTTCTGCGGCAGCTGCTGCATCTGCAGACGAGCCTGCCGTCCTAAGACAGTTGCCGCCGTTGGCCGTTCATGCCAAATATTGCACCGTAAGCTCCGGGGCCATCAGCACCCCATGCCAGTCTGGTCATTGTGTGTTGTTCATTGTGTGAGCTAGCAGCCGCTACATAATACTGCCAAACCGTCAGAGCAGCATCAAAACCCTTCAGGAGCGACTTGTGTTCAGAATTAGCAATTCAAAATCCCCATATTGTTTTATTGTTTGTGATTTCTGATTGTCCGACATTACGATACGGCGACGATGCGGGAAAATTTTACCTGTCCTCAGTTGCCGGAGAGACGCGCTTTGACACGGCCCGTCGGTAGAAACCAACTGCAAACACGGAACCATACACTGCGTAGAGCTGTAGATTACCATTTTGACATTGGGGTTGCCAGCTCGGCGTTTCTCCAGGAAACGTGTACACGTTTAACGTTTGAACGGCTCCCGTTTCCAGATCCTGTTGGCGACGTGTTGAGCACCACCGTTGGTGCTAATCATCACCATAGACTTGCCATCTGTTGCGACATCCGCATCCTGGTTCTGACCGCCTTCCCAGGTAATACTTTGTGGCGCGCCACCGTTAAGTCCGACTTTGTAGATTTGTGGAGCACCAGCCTGATCGGAGGGTAAGCAGCGTCTGGCTGTCCGGGAACCAGGTCGGTTCGGGTGTTATGCCGACCATCGGCGAATCTGACGCGTCTGACCTGAGGCCAGATTCCATCACATAGAGGTTCAGGCGCCGGTTTTTTTAGAGAGCGCGCCACACGCCAGTTAGAGCCATCCGGCGAGACCTCTGGGGGCACCTTTGACGTGGATAGGAGGCGATCTGCGGATAGCACCGCGTTTCGACGCGTCTGTACCACAGCGCAGATTTGCCGTTTTTCAAAGGCGCGTAGGCACTTTGCTGCCATTCGGAGACAGGCTGGCGACATCAGCGGCTGTGGTGACAGATGACGACAACTGGTTGTACCACAAGTCAGCAACGCGCAGCTCATACGGGAACTGGCCGCGTGTTGCTCCACATAGGCGATAGGGTACGGAAAGGCCCTTATGCGGTCAGCTTCAGGACCGTTTCGTCACTGGCCGTGTGGGCGGCATAACGCAGCACTGCTTCGTCACTTTTATAATGTTTTTGGCCAGCCCGGTACCGGAGCCCGCCGGTGTTCGACAGTGGTACGAACCTGATAGCTGCCATCGGTTAGCGCGACCTGACGGACGACCACGGCATCAATGCGAGTGCACTCCCACGCGGCGGCTGAACTGCGCGGCTGGGAGGCTGCTGTGCAGACGCGAGCGATCCAGTGATAAATTTCCACTGTTGCGCAGGTCAGCTGCAGCCGATGCGCGATATCTTCGGCGCTGCGCCAGCACCGGCATTTCAACGGCCCAGCCATCGGGCGCGCAGTGTTGACACCCTGGGTGATTCTCATTCGGAACTCTTGCATGCAGCATGGTGCCCACAGCAGGATAAAAAAGCCTAAGTACGCGAAGGCTTGTTCATTTACTCCCTTCTCTGAACCTCAGTCCACGATATTGGCCTGTTCCTGGAAACCACGAGTACAACTTAAGTACGGCACGCTAAAATAGATCACTTGCCGCCCGTTACTGCTTATGCGGTTTAAAACGCATGGGGCGTTTTTTAAACCCTTCGAGACCGCCTGGAAGGGGCTTCGTGCATACGTGGCCTGTTTTGCGGCCGATCGCGGCCTGACAAGCGCGGATCGCCACCCTGACTTAAATCAACAACAAGCCATCAGGGCACGTTAATCCGCAAATAAGGTTTTCCGCGAACAGATCCGCATCAAGATCGGGTCTGAACGCACTCACAACCTGACCATGTAGGATTGATTTCCGCGCTGAGCACCCGCTTTCTCTGGTTTCCCGCCCGCTGCGCCGCCAGAGGTGCCGCTTTTCGGTGCATTTTTACCGGAAGCGAGTCCACCCAGCAATCATCGACATCGCTAGTCGTTGGCCGCATCGGCGGCGCTTTGGCTTTAGCATCCGCTTTGGCCTTAGCGGCCAGCATCGGCTTGGCTTTCGCCGCGGCATCGGCTTTCGCTTTCGCGGCAGCTTCTGCCTTCTCTTTGGCGGCATCTTTAGCCGCTTCCGCTTTTCTCTTGCGGCTTCTGCGGCTTTCTCTTTCGCCGCCTCTGCGGCTTTTTCTTGGCTTCAGCAGCTTTTTGTTTAGCCTCTTTCAGCCGCTTTGGCTTTGGCATCCCGCCGCCGCTTTCACTTTGGCTTCAGCTGCGGCTTTCGCATCTGCTTCAGATTTCGCCCTTCGCTTCCGCAACGGCTTTCTCTTTTGCAGCAGCGGCAGCGGCGGCTTTCGCATGCTGATCAGCCTGCTTCTTTGCTTCGGCTGCGGCCCTGTTAGCGCCTGCTCAGCCGCGGCTTTTGCCTGCGCATCTGCCCTGAGCTTTTGCATCCGCTTTGGCTTTTGGCAGCCGCGCTTCCCGCCGTTTTTTGCTGCTCCTGCGCCTGCTGCTTAGCAGCGTCCTTCGGCAGCCTTCTGCTGCTCAGCCTGCTGTTTTGCCTCTTCTTTCGCGGTTTCCTGCGCGGCTAAACGCTCTTTTTCCAGCGCTTTCAGACGCTGCTGTTCAGCAGCCTGTTTCTGTTGCAGCTCTTCAGCCTGCTGCTGCGCCTGCTTTTTACGCTGCTGCCTCAGCCCGCTGGCTGTCACTTTGCTGGTTCTGCTGACGATTGTATTGACTCACGACGGCACCGGGATCGACCATCACTGCATCAATATCGCTGCCTCCGCCACCCGCACTGCTGGCGTCAATGTGCTCATTAAACGAGCTCCAAATCAGCAGCGCGATCAGCACGATATGCAGAATCACCGAAATGATTATCGCGCGCTTTAACTTCTCGTTTTGCTCGGTTGCCTTCGACACACTCGGTTCCCAAAAAACGGTTCGATTTTAAATCGGCTGCGTCATCAAACCGACAGATTTAACACCCGTCCTGGTGCAGCAGGTTGAGCGCTTTAATAATTTCATCGTAAGGCACCTCTTTCGCGCCCCCGATCAAAAAGACCGTCTTAGGATTCGCTTCAGTCGACGCTGCGCTTCGCTGATTACCTGCTCTGGTGGAAGTTGATCCATACGATCGTGATCCACGACCAGGCTGTACTGACCCACGCCCGCTACTTCGACAATCACCGGCGGATTATCATCGCTGGCAACGGGTTTTCGAATCGGTCGCATCAGGCAGATCCACTTCCACGCTCTGGGTAATAATGGGCGCCGTTGCCATGAAGATCAGCAACAGCACCAACAGGACGTCCAGTAGCGGAACGATGTTGATTTCCGACTTCAGGTCGCGGCGTTTGCGACCACGTACTCTGGCCATCATTAACCTCTATTTACTTAGCGCTATCGCTGGAGAAAGCCTGGCGATGCAGAATGGCAGTGAACTCTTCCATGAAGTTGTCGTAGCCCTGCTCCAGTTTGTTCACGGCGCTGGTTCAGACGGTTGTACGCCATCACCGCCGGAATCGCGGCAAACAGACCGATAGCGGTCGCAATCAACGCTTCAGCGATACCCGGTGCAACCATCTGCAGGGTTGCCTGCTTCACGGCACCCAGTGCGATAAAGGCGTGCATGATCCCCCAGACGGTGCCGAACAGTCCGATATAAGGGCTGATAGAACCGACGGTGCCGAGGAATGGAATGTGGTTTTCCAGCGCTTCCAGCTCACGGTTCATCGAGATGCGCATCGCACGGCTCGCACCATCAATGACCGCTTCCGGCGCATGGCTGTTGGCGCGATGCAGGCGGGCAAACTCTTTAAAGCCGGAATAGAAAATCTGCTCCGAACCGCCCAGTTCTTCCCGGCGCTCCTGGCTCTCCTGATAGAGACGCGAGAGTTCGATGCCGGACCAGAATTTGTCTTCAAACGCCTCCGCTTCTCTTCCCGCCGCATTCAGAATACGTGTGCGCTGAATAATGATGGCCCAGGAGGCAATAGAAAGCCGATCAAAATCAACATGATAAGTTTGACCAGAAGGCTCGCCTTCAGGAACAAATCAAGAATGTTCATGTCAGTCACTGCTTGAACTCCGCGACAATAGACTTGGGAAGCGCAATCGGCTTCATTAGATGTGGTTAATGCAGGCAATCAGGACTTCTGCCTCATTGAGCACTTTGCCTTCAGTATTCACGATACGCTGAGTGAACGTCATGGTAGCCCGTGTCATTGATGTGACCTCGCTCTGGATCTCAAGAAGGTCATCAAGACGCGCCGCCGCCAGATAGTCCACCGATATACGCCGTACCACAAAAGCGATCTGCTGTTCTAACAGCGTCTGCTGATTAAAATGGTGCTGTCGCAACATTTCAGTACGTGCTCGTTCATAAAAAGCGATATAGCTGGCGTGAATAAACCACACCACCGGCATCAGTATCTTCGTAGTAGACCCGAACCGGCCAGCGAAACAGCGTTGTACTCACTCTACATCCGGCCTCGTTTTAAACGTTGTTACTATACGCAAGAGAATTGGGGTTGGGAATGGCTCGTCAGAGCCAGGCGAAAATAATTATCGCTCCGTAACAAACGGAAACGATTTCAGGGAGATTAATTGACCAGACGCTGACAAAAATTCACTGACAGCGCCGATGAGGCGGGGTCTTAAAGATAAAAACGGTAAAGCGCAATAAATAGCACCAGCATGGCGGGTAACGGGGCAAACAGCGCCTGCCATCGGGTTTGCTTTGGCCGGAAGCCCACACCGTGGATCACCCCACTGCAGACCGCCCAGATCAGCACCAGCCCCTGCAGAGCCGGTAACTGGCCTGCCTGATTGGCAAAGCGTGTCGGATCCCACATCACGCCGCCTGCGGTCAGCAGCGCCAGCAGCAGTGAAAGGGCCCGTAACGGGCCCTTATCCATCAGATCATACAGCATCCGAATTAGCGTTCGCATCAGTGAGGCTCATCCTGCGCTTCAATGTGCTCAATCGCCAGCGCGGTCACGATACCAAAGGCACAGGCCAGCAACGTGCCGAGAATCCAGGCAAAATACCACATGCGACGTCTCCTTAATTAATAGAGTGAGTGACTGTTGCTTTCAATATGCTCTTTGGTGATACGACCAAACATCTTCCAGTAGCACCAGGTGGTGTAGGCCAGAATGATCGGCACAAAGATAGCGGCGGCAACGGTCATGGTTTGCAGCGTCAGCAGGCTGGACGTTGCGTCCCACATGGTCAGGCTCACACCCGGCACCGTGCTGGATGGCATGATGAACGGGAACATTGCAATACCGGCTGTCATGATGACGCAGGCCAGCGTCAGTGAGGAGAACAGGAAACGCCCAGGCGCCCTTCTCAACCCCGCGAGCAGAGTATGGTCAGCAGCGGCAGCACAGCGCCCAGCAGCGGGAACAGCCACAACACAGGGTGGTTCTGGAAGTTGACCATCCAGGCACCCGCTTCGCGCACCACGGTTTTGCCCAGTGGGTTAGAGGCGGCGAAGTGATCCATAGTGCTGGTCACCACATAACCATCGATACCCATATTTCACCCAGACGCCCGCCAGGATAAAGCAGACCATCATCACCAGGGCGGCAAGTTGTGCTGCGGTGCGTGAACGCAGATGCAGTTCGCCAGGTAGTGCGCATCTGCAGATAGGTTGCACCCTGCACCAGAATCATCGCCACACTGACCACACCCGCCAGCAGCCCAAACGGATTCAGCAGCTGGAAGAAGTTACCGGTATAGAACAGGCGCAGATACTCATCGGCATGGAACGGCACGCCCTGTAACAGGTTGCCAAAACGCTACGCCAATCACCAGCGGCGGCACGAAGCTGCCAATGAAAATCCCCCAGTCCAGGCACCGCGCCAGCGATTGTCTTCAATCTTCGAACGGTAATCGAAGCCGACCGGACGGAAGAACAGCGACGCGAGCACCAGAATCATCGCCACGTAGAAGCCAGAGAAGGCTGCCGCGTAGACCATCGGCCAGGCGGCAAACAGCGCGCCACCTGCGGTGATCAGCCAGACCTGGTTACCGTCCCAGTGTGGAGCGATACTGTTAATCATGATGCGACGTTCAGTATCATTCCGGCCCAGAATGCGCGTCAGCATCCCGACACCCATATCAAAACCATCTGCGACGGCAAAGCCAATCAGCAGTACGCCAATCAACAGCCACCAGACAAAGCGCAGAACTTCATAATCAAACATGGTCGCTCTCCTTATCCCTGTACCGGCTGGGTGATTGCCGTGATCTGCTCATGATGATAACGCCCCGGTTTTCAGGCTGCTCGGCCCAAGGCGGGCGAATTTGAACATCAGGTACATCTCAGCCACCAGGAACATTGTGTAGAGTCCGCAGATCAGGATCATGGAGAACAGCAGATCGCCAACGGTCAGGGAGGAGTTGGCTACCGCAGTCGGCAGCACTTCACCGATAGCCCACGGCTGACGACCATACTCCGCCACAAACCAGCCTGATTCGATAGCGATCCACGGCAGCGGAATACCAAACAGCGCCGCTTTCAGTAACCAGCGATTTTTACCGATGCGGTTACGCAGTACGCTCCAGAACGCCCAGCGCGATAATGCCCAGCAGCAGTACGCCACACAGCACCATGATGCGGAAGGCAAAATAGAGCGGAGCGACACGCGGGATAGAGTCCTGCGTCGCCTGTTTAATCTGCGCTTCGGTTGCATCAGCCACGTTGTCGGTATAACGCTTCAGCAGCAGACCGTAGCCGAGATCCTGTTTGTGACTGTTGAACGCGTCACGCACCGCCGGATCCTGGCTGCCACCGCGCAGCTCATTCAGCAGGGCATAGGCTTTCATGCCGTTGCGGATGCGCACTTCATGCTGTGCCATCAGATCTTTCAGGCCGGTGACCGGCGTATCGGTAGATCGGGTGGCGATCAGGCCCAGCAGCCAGGGGATCTGTACTGCGTATCGGTTCTCCTGAGTGGCCTGATCGGGCAGGCCAAACAGGGTAAACGAGGCCGGTGCCGGCTGGGTTTCCCCACTCCGCTTCGATAGCGGCCAGTTTGGTTTTCTGCACGTCACCCATTTCGTAACCTGACTCATCGCCAAGAACGATGACTGACCAGCACCGCCGCCATGCCAAAGCTGGCCGCGATAGCGAACGAGCGTTTAGCAAAGGCGAAGTCACGGCCTTTCAGCATGTACCAGGCGCTGATGCCCATAATAAACATTGCACCTGTGGTGTAACCGGCTGCCACGGTGTGCACGAATTTCACCTGCGCGACCGGATTCAGCACCAGCTCTGAGAAGCTGACCATCTCCATGCGCATGGTTTCGAAGTTGAACTCAGAGGCGATCGGGTTCTGCATCCAGCCGTTAGCCACCAGAATCCACAGCGCCGACATGTTTGAGCCCAGCGCACCAGCCAGGTGACGGCGAGGTGCTGCACTTTGCCCAGGCGATCCCAGCCAAAAAAGAACAGGCCAACAAAGGTGGATTCCAGGAAGAACGCCATCAGACCTTCGATGGCGAGCGGCGCGCCCGAAGATATCGCCGACGTAGTGAGAGTAATATGACCAGTTAGTCCCGAACTGAAATTCCATGGTCAGGCCGGTGGCGACACCCAGCGCAAAGTTAATACCGAATAACTTGCCCCAGAACTTCGTCATATCTTATAGATTTGTTTGCCGCTCAGGACATATACCGTTTCCATGATCGCCAGCAAGAACGCCATACCCAGCGTTAAAGGGACGAACAGAAATGGTACATCGCCGTTAAGGCAAACTGTAACCGCGACAGCTCGACGATATCTAACATAAGGACTCCTTGCTCCTCGCTTTGTCTCCGTCACGCGCGCGAACAGATCGAACGCAATCAGAGTCAGCAACGACTGTTTATTGATTCCAGTTTTTTATTACCCGCAGAACAGGTCTGTGAGCTGCCCGAACAGGCGAGTAGCGAATGAAGCAGCTCAGAAAATTGTCAATCAGCGCTTTCGTTAACGCGTGCTTTAACAGGAGGAAAGCGGGTGTAATCCCGGGTTGAGCAGACGTTTGAAAATTTGTGTAAAAGGCTGGATTGATGCAGCGCAATTTACGCCCTTAGCGTTGCGCTTTGCCAGAGATATAGTTGGATATAAGTCGCGATTAATTGATCTGGATTAACGCAATAAGTTTCCAGATAGGGTCAGGTAGGTTTCTTGTTAATGAGATGTCAGTAATGAAATAAAGCGCGAAGAAATAATTTACCTTTGACACTTATCCTTAACGTGATGAGCCGCGGGCCGGTTATTTAACCGCGCACTCTTCTCTTTAGCTTCCTGCGTTATGCCTCTCATTTGCAGGCATAAAAAAGCCACCCGAAGGTGGCTTAGTCTCAGATGACGCTGACTTATTTAGCAGGCAATACGGCTTTAACTGCGTCACCGATATCCGCCAGGCTGCGGACGGTTTTCACGCCTGCCGCTTCCAGCGCAGCAAATTTCTCATCTGCTGTACCTTTACCACCGGCAATGATGGCGCCAGCATGGCCCATACGCTTGCCTTTCGGCGCGGTGACGCCAGCAATGTAGCCCACAACCGGCTTGGTCACGTGCTCTTTAATGAAGGCTGCAGCTTCTTCTTCTGCGCTACCGCCGATCTCACCGATCATCACGATAACTTCAGTCTGTGGATCATCCTGGAACATTTTCAGGATGTCGATGAAGTTAGAGCCTGGGATCGGGTCACCACCGATGCCAACGCAGGTTGACTGGCCGTAGCCGATGTCCGTGGTCTGCTTAACCGCTTCATAGGTCAGGGTGCCTGAACGTGACACGATACCGACGCGGCCCGGCTGGTGAATGTGGCCCGGCATGATGCCGATTTTACATTCGCCTGGGGTGATAACGCCCGGGCAGTTTGGACCGATCATCCGCACGCCTGCTTCATCCAGCTTCACTTTCACGGTCAGCATATCCAGGGTCGGGATGCCTTCGGTGATGGTGATGAATCAGTTTGATGCCCGCGTCGATCGCTTCCAGGATGCCATCTTTACAGAAAGGAGCCGGAACGTAGATCACGGTGGCGGTCGCGCCTGTTGCTTCTACCGCTTCGCGAACGGTGTTGAACACAGGCAGGCCGAGATGGGTCGTGCCACCTTTGCCTGGCGTCACGCCGCCAACCAGTTGGGTGCCGTATGCCAGCGCCTGCTCAGAATGGAAAGTCCCCTGGCCACCGGTGAAACCCTGGCAAATGACTTTGGTGTTTTTGTCGATCAGAATGGACATTATTTACCCTCCGCGGCAGCAACAACACGCTGTGCGGCGTCTGTCAGGCTGGTTGCTGCAATGATGTTCAGACCGCTGTCCGCCAGTTTCTGGGCGCCCAGCTCGGCGTTGTTACCTTCCAGACGTACCACAACTGGCACGTTCACACCCACTTCAGCGACTGCGCCGATGATGCCGTCGGCAATCAGGTCGCAGCGTACGATGCCGCCGAAGATGTTAACGAATACGGCTTTAACCGCATCGTCAGACAGGATGATTTTGAAGGCTTCGGTCACGCGCTCTTTGGTTGCGCCGCCGCCGACATCAAGGAAGTGGCCGGTTGACCGCCGTGGTGTTTAACGATGTCCATGGTGCCCATCGCCAGACCTGCGCCGTTAACCATACAACCGATGTGCCTTCCAGCGCAACATAGTTCAGTTCCCACTGTGTCGCATGGGCTTCACGCGGATCTTCCTGGCTTGGATCGCGCATTTCGCGCAGCTCTGGCTGACGGAACAGGGCATTGCCATCGGCACCCAGTTTGCCATCCAGGCAGATCAGGTCGCCCTGTTTGGTGATCACCAGCGGGTTGATCTCAACCATCGCCAGATCGCGCTCCAGGAACAGTGTCGCCAGACCCATGAAGATCTTGGTGAACTGGCCAACCAGCTTGCCAGTCAGGCCAAGTTTGAACGCCAGTTCACGGCCCTGATAAGGCTGCGGGCCAGTCAGTGGATCCAGCGCCATTTTGTGGATCAGGTGCGGGGTCTCTTCCGCCACTTTTTCAATTTCCACGCCGCCTTCAGTGGAGGCCATGAAAATTACGCGACGCGTTGCGCGATCGACCACAGCGCCCAGATAGAGCTCCTGATCGATATCGGTCGCTGCTTCAACCAGAATCTGGTTTACCGGCTGGCCGTTTGCGTCTGTCTGATAGGTAACCAGGCGTTTGCCCAGCCAGTTTTCAGCAAAAGCGCGAATCTCTTCTTTGCTGTTAACCACTTTCACACCGCCCGCTTTACCGCGGCCACCGGCATGAACCTGACATTTAACTACCCACGGGCCTGCGCCAATTTTAGAGGCTGCTTCTTCCGCTTCACGTGGTGGTAGTGCAGGCGTAACCCGTTGGTGCCGGCATGCCATACCGTGCAAACAGTTGTTTCGCCTGGTATTCGTGTAAGTTCATGATGTTCTATCCATTCAGGTCTGAAAAGAGTAATGAGGTTGGGCGCGCGGCAAGGCGCGCCCGGTGAAAATCAGACATCCAGCAGCAGGCGCGCCGGATCTTCCAGCATCTCTTTTCACTGCAACAGATAACCAACTGTTCACGGCCATCGATCAGACGGTGGTCGTAGGAGAGCGCCAGATACATCATCGGCAGCACCACAACCTGACCATTGACCGCCATCGGGCGATCTTTGATGGCGTGCATGCCCAGGATGGCGCTCTGCGGTGGGTTGATGATCGGGGTGGACATCAGTGAACCAAAGACGCCGCCGTTGGTAATGGTAAAGTTACCGCCGGTCAGATCCTCAACTGTCAGCTTGCCGTCACGGCCTTTCACTGCCAGCTCTTTGATTTTCTTCTCGATGTCCGCCATGCTCAGCGCATCCACGTCACGCAGGACGGGTGTAACCAGACCACGTGGCGTCTGAGACCGCAATGCTGACGTCGAAGTAGTTGTGGTAAACCACATCTTCACCATCGATAGAAGCATTCACTTCCGGATAGCGTTTCAGCGCTTCAACAACCGCTTTGATGTAGAAGGACATAAAGCCCAGACGTACACCGTGACGCTTCTCGAAGGCCTCACCATACTGCTTACGCAGATCCATGATGGGCTTCATGTTGATTTCGTTGAAGGTGGTCAGCATCGCGGTGCTGTTCTTCGCTTCAAGCAGACGCTCGGCAACACGCTTACGCAGACGGGTCATCGGCACGCGTTTTTCGCTGCGGTTTAGCCACTGGCTGCTGCGCGGCGGCCAGCATCAGCAGCTGGCCGCCAGCGGCTTTGGCAGCCCTGCGGTTTGTTAGCCAGATGTTTTTCAACATCTTCACGGGTCAGACGACCACCAACACCGCTGCCTTTGATCTGCGAGGCATCAAGATTGTGCTCTGCAATCAGACGGCGGATAGCCGGGCTGAGCGCATCGTTTGCTCTCTTCTTCAGTGACGCAGTCTGACGCTGAGCCGGGGTAGACTCTTTGCTTTCAGACTTCGCGCTGCTCTCCTTTACCGGCGCTGTTGCCCTCTTTCAGACGACCAGGATCTGGCGGGAAGTGACGGTGGCGCCCTCTTCTTCCAGAACGGCTTCCAGGATACCGTCCGCAGAGGCTGGCACTTCCAGTACAACTTTGTCAGTTTCGATTTCGACCAGCACTTCATCGCGAGTGACTGCATCGCCTGGTTTTTTATGCCAGGTTGCCACAGAGGCATCGGCAACCGATTCAGGGCAGGTCGGGAACGAGAATATCTACGCTACTCATTATCTTTCCTTTTAATTAATTAACGTTCAGCGCGTCATTAACCAGGTCTTGCTGCTGTTGTTGGTGTACGGACATGTATCCCACGGCCGGTGAGGCGGATGCCGGGCGGCCTGCATAACGTAAGGTGGCACCAAACGGCACAACTTCACGGAAATGATGCTGACTGCAATACCAGGCGCCCTGATTCAGTGGCTCTTCCTGACACCAGACAAATCCTGCACGTGAGCATACGCTTTTAATGCTTCCTGTACCGCGTGATGCGGAACGGATAGAGCTGCTCGATGCGCACGATAGCCACATCGGTCTGCTCATTTTTACGACGCTGCTCCAGCAGGTCGTAATAGACTTTACCGGAGCACAGCACGACGCGTTTCACGCCCTGCGGATCCAGATCATCGACTTCGCCAATCGCAGGCTGGAAGCTGCCGTTAGCCAGTTCATCCAGCGTGGAGATAGCCAGCGGATGACGCAGCAGTGATTTCGGCGACATCACAATCAGCGGACGGCGCATACCGCGCAGCGCCTGACGACGCAGCATATGTAAACCTGCGCAGGGGTAGACGGCACGCAGACCTGCATGTCTGCTCAGCGCAGAGTTGCAGATAACGCTCCAGGCGCGCAGAGGAGTGCTCTGGCCCCTGACCTTCATAACCGTGCGGCAGCAGCATCACCAGGCCACACATCCGGCCCCATTTCTGCTCACCGGAGCTGATGAACTGGTCGATAACAACCTGTGCGCCGTTGGCGAAGTCACCAAACTGCGCTTCCCAGATGGTCAGGATGCGCGGCTCTGCGGTGGCATAACCATATTCAAAGGCCAGCACCGCCTCTTCTGACAGCACGGAGTCCCACACTTTGAACTGGACCCTGTCCGCTGTGCACGTGGTGGCAGAGGGGTATAGGTTGAGGCCGTTCGCCTGGTTATGGACTACCGCGTGACGATGGAAGAAGGTTCCGCGACCGGTATCTTCACCCGACAGGACGCACCGGAATGCCTTCATCAACCAGCGTGGCATATGCCAGGTTTTCCGCGCCGCCCCAGTCAAAGGCTTTCTCGCCTTCAGCCATCAGGACGACGGTCGTTGTAAATCTTGGCAACACGCGACTGCACTTCCACCTCTTCAGGCACCTGGCTGATACGCAGCGCCAGCTCCTTCAGACGTTTCATGTCGACCTGAGCCGGGTAAGGTTCATCCCACTCATGATCAGGTAAGGTGACCAGGTAAAGGAGTGCAGGCTCATTGGACGCCATTCCGGCACCACACTCACCCGCATCCAGCGCGTCACGGTAGAGATTGACCATTTCGGTCGCATCTTCCTGCGTGGCAATGGCTTCACCTTCCAGACGGTCGGCATAGATTTTACGCGGCGTCGGGTGTTTTTGATTTTCTGGTACATCAGCGGCTGGGTCGCACTTGGCTCATCCGCCTGTTGTGACCATGACGGCGATAGCAGACCAGATCGATAACACATCACGCTTAAAGGTGTATGCGATAGTCGAGCGCCAGGCGGTCACAAACGCGACCGCTTCCGGATCGTCAGCATTGACGTGGAAAATCGGTGCCAGCACCATTTTTGCCGATATCGGTGCAGTAAGGGGTCGAACGCGCATCTTTCGGGTTGGAGGTGGTGGAGCCAACCTGGTTGTTGATGACGATGCGAACGGTACCGCCCACTTTCATAACCGCGCGCCTGTGACATTTCAGAGTTTCCTGAACCACGCCCTGGCAATCACGGCCGCATCACCATGAATGGTGATCGGTAAGACTTTATTGCTGGCTGGCTCATCCAGGACGATCCAGACGGGCACGCACTGAACCCATGACCACCGGGCTGACGAGCTCCAGGTGCGACGGGTTAAACGCCAGCGCCAGGTGAACCAGGCCGCCTTCGGTTCCACGTCAGACGAGAAGCCCATATGGTACTTCACGTCACCGGTGCCCAGATGCTCTTTGTGCTTACCGGCGAACTCGTCGAACAGATTCCTGTGGCTTTTTACCCAGCACGTTGATCAGCACGTTGAGACGGCCACGGTGCGCCATACCCAGTACGACTTCACGGGTTTCCGCTCTTTACCGGCATGACGGATCATTTCGCGCAGCATCGGAACCAGAGCATCGCCGCCTTCCAGCGAGAAGCGTTTGGCAACCCCGGGAATTTCGCTCCCGAGATATTTTTCCAGCCCTTCGGCCGCGGTCAGCTCTTTCAGGAAACCTTTTTTCTCTTCATTGCTGAAGGCTGCACGGCCCGCGACTGACTCAAGACGCTTGCTGAATCCAGCGTTTCTCATCAGTGTTGTTGATGTGCATATATTCTGCACCGATCGAGCCGCAGTAAGTCTGAGTCAGCGCCTCGAACAGTTCGGCCAGGCTTCATGGTCTCTTTGCCAATGGCAAAAGAGCCGACGTTAAAGCTTTCCTGAAAATCGGCCTCGGTCAGATCGTGAAAGCGGGATCGAGATCGGCTACCCGGTCCTGTTTCCACAGACCAAGCGGGTCAAGATTGGCGTGCTGATGACCGCGGAAACGAAACCGCGTTAATCAGCTGCAGGCACTTTTACTTGCTTGGAGTTGGTTTCAGGATCGGAGACAGATGAGGTGTAACGAGATGCGTCTTTCCGCCAGGCGACGGAAGTACTCACGTGTGGTGGAGTGAAACTGCTCAGGTTTCATTCCGGTGCCCGGTAACTGCTGGAACATCGAGCGCCACACTGCATCGACAGAGTCAGGATCGGTCAGAAATCCTCATAGAGCTGCTCTATGTAAGACTGATTCGCGCCGGCCAGCCAGGAAGAGTCCAGCCAGGGCTTCATCGCGCTGTTCGCATTGTGATCCCTTAAGCATTGCTATGCTTTTTTGAGGTTTCATTTGTTGCCGCTTTCGCGGTTTGCCGGTAGTGAGTTCAGCGATACGAGCACTTTGCGCAGCGCGCGTGGCCCGTAAGGGAACCTTTGTAACGTGGTAATCACCGCGCTTACAGAGGCTTCCGTAAAACACCGGGAACCTGAGGTTCCCGGCAGAAACTGCTTATGCGCCGCGCTGCAGCAGCATCGACTTGATATGGCCGATGGCGCGCGTCGGGTTCAGCCCTTTCGGACATACGCTCACACAGTTCATGATGCTATGCAGCGGAATACGCTGAAAGCATCATTCAGATTGTCGAGGACGCGCCTCGTTTCGGTGTCGCGGCTGTCAATCAGGAAGCGGTACGCGGCCAGCAGGCCAGCAGGACCGATGAACTTCTCAGGATTCCACCAGAATGATGGGGCATGAGGTTGAGCAGCAGGCACAGAGTATACATTCGTACAGGCCATCCAGGTGTTCACGCTCATCCGGCGACTGCAGATGTTCACGAGCTGGCGGATTTTCCCCATTATTCAACAGGAAAGGCTTAATTTTCCTCATACTGTGCATAAAACAATGGCTCAGTGTCTACAACCAGGTCACGCACCACCGGTAAACCTGGCAGCGGACGGATAACAATTTTCTGTTTGCCGTTGCCCAGCGCCGAGACGGGCGTAATGCAGGCCAGTCCGTTTTTACCGTTCATGTTCAGGCCATCGGAACCGCAGACGCCTTCACGACAGGAGCGACGAAACGCCAGGGTCGGATCTTTCTCTTTCAGGCGAATCAGTGCGTCCAGCAGCATCATGTCGCGACCATCTTCCGCTTCAGGGTGTAATCCTGCATGCGCGGTTTGTCATCGACGTCCGGATTGTAGCGATAAATTGAAAACTCGAGTCTCATGATCGTCTCCGAAATTAGTAGGTACGCACTTTCGGCGGGAAGGCCCGCGCGCAGTTTCGGCTGCATGTTTCACCTCACGGCGCGTCATGCTTTCGGTTTCCGGGACATAAAGGACTGTGGCACAGCCAGTTGTTTCATCATCACGATCCGGGAAGTCGAAGCGACTGTGCGCACCGCGGCTTTCGGTGCGATAGTTAGCCGCTACCGCCGTGGCAAAGGCCGTCTCCATCAGGTTATCCAGCTCCAGGCACTCAATACGCTGGGTGTTGAAATCCGGTGAGCGGTCATCCAGACGCGCTGACTTCAGGCGCTGGCGAATCTCTTTCAGCTCTTCCAGCCCTGTGCCATCGCTTCGCCTTCACGGAATACGAGAAGTTATTCTGCATGCAGCGTTGCAGCGCTTTACGAATCTCAACCGGATCTTCACCCGTGGTGGTTGTTTGCCCAGCGGTTGAAACGCGCCATCGCCCCGGCGATTCTCATCTTCTGTGGCATCACGCAGGTCGCCCTGCTCCTGAATACTCGCCAGCAGATGCAGACCCGCTGCACGGCCAAAGACCCACCAGGTCGAGCAGTGAGTTACCGCCAGACGGTTGGCACCATGCACCGATACGCAGGCGGATTTCACCGACGGCGAACAGGCCTGGAATCACTACATCTTCGCCCTGCTCATTGACGCGCAGTGCCTGGCCGGTCACTTTGGTCGGAATACCGCCCATCATGTAGTGGCAGGTCGGAATGACCGGAATCGGCTCTTTAATCGGATCGGCGTGCGCAAAGGTGCGTGACAGCTCAAGGATGCCAGGCAGACGTGACTCAAGCACCTCTTTACCCAGATGATCCAGTTTCAGTTGAGATGTTGGACCCCACGGGCCATCACAGCCGCGACCTTCACGGATTTCAATCATCATTGAGCGCGCACACCACGTCGCGGCCCGCCAGATCTTTGGCGTTCGGCGCATAACGCTCCATGAAGCGTTCGCCATGTTTGTTCAGCAGATAGGCCGCCTTCACCACGGCAGCCTTCGGTGACCAGCACGCCCGCACCGGCGATACCGGTTGGGTGGAAACTGCCACATCTCCATATCCTGCACCGGTACGCCCGCACGCAGTGCCATACCTACGCCGTCACCGGTGTTGATATGCGCATTGGTGGTGGACTGGTAGATACGGCCCGCGCCGCCAGTGGCCAGAATGGTCGCTTTCGCTTTGAATAAAACCGTTTCGCCGGTTTCGATGCAGATAGCGGTACAACCCACGACTGCGCCATCGGCGTTTTTCCCAGAATCCAGTGGCATACCACTCAGAGAAGATATTGGTTTTGTTTTTCAGGTTCTGCTGATAAAGGGTGTGCAGCAATGCGTGACCGGTACGGTCAGCCGCAGCCCGCCGTACGTGCCGGCCTGCTCGCCACCGAAATTCTTTGACTGGCCACCAAACGGACGCTGATAGACTCGACCATCTTCCAGACGCGAGAAAGGCAGACCCATGTGTTCCAGTTCCAGAATCGCTTCCGGGGCCGGTTTTACACATATATTCAATCGCGTCCTGGTCACCGATATAGTCGGAACCTTGACGGTGTCGTACATGTGCCATTCCCAGTTATCTTCATGGGTATTACCCAGCGCAACGGTACATACCGCCCTGCGCAGATACGGTGTGGGAACGGGTCGGGAAAACTTTAGATAACAGGGCACAGCTCTGGCCGCCCTGGGAGATTTGGCAGTGCGGCTCGCATTCCTGCGCCACCTGCGCCGAATTACCACGGCAATCGAACTCTCTGATTGGCAAACTCATTTACACACCCCACACCACAACAAATCCATAAATCGCATACCACAACAGCGCCACGACAATCACAAACTGCAACAACAAGCGGGTTGGCAGTGATTTAACGTAGTCTGTTAACACCTGCCACATGCCAATCCAGCCGTGGATCAGAATGGAGAACAGCGTCAGCAGCGTGAACACTTGGTGAATGCGGAAGCGAAGAAGCCACGCCACAGGTTCTAAGTCAGCGTTCTGTCATCACACCACGAAACCGAGGATATAGACGATGTAGAGCGTTATGAGAATTGCAGTTGCCCGGCAGCAGCAGCCATCCTGAATGCCGTTGCGACCCAATGCGGATGCATTGCTTACCATACGAGGACTCCCGCCAGAATTGCCAGCACGACAGTGATCACAAAGTCATATGAGCGGAACGCTTACCAACCTGCAGCGTTTCGGCCAGATAACCAAAATCCATCAACATATGAACGAATCCCGCTCACCGCGTGATAGGCCAGCGCCGTTAAGATGCCCCACATAATGAACTTCGCGAAGAAGCCATCCATGATGGACGCAGCGTGCTGGAAACCTTCAGGAGAGGAGAGAGAGAGACCGAGCAGCCACAGCAGGATGCCAATGGCAACCAATGTGATTACGCACCGGAGACGCGGTTGAAGAATGGACGATATTGCAGTAACGGGAAACCGGATCGTCGAGAGATCCAGTTGACAGGTCTTTGTTTTTTTCACGGTTTGCCCACACAGCTCTTTTTTATTTTTGCTTCCTCCGGACCTGAGGCGGAGTCTAATCACAACGCGTGGCAGACTTTAACCGTCACCAAAAAGCAACATCCAGTGTTAATTGACGCGGTAGTAAACGCTGGGTGGCTCCTGGTGTCGGGTGTTCCGGAGACCTGCCTGGAGTATAGGAGGATCACATTCTGATTACAATTCCCCTACAAACTCTTTGGTATATTTTAGGTGGAAACAGTGATCCTACTCACGATTTTCACAATTGATACAATTTTAATTATCTGATTTGACAATAGTTCAACAATTCAGTTACAAACTAAGCCTGTAAATTCCTATGATGCGCAAAAGTTATGGGGATACACTTTCCCCTAAGCGCAAGTTATGTAACATTGCGATAATGAGCATTAAAAAGCATCAGGTTATTGGTACCAAGAAGTTATGTCCTGACCGATCTTTACAACCGCGATATGCAGCATGTCCATGGCTCACCGGTCCCGCTGGGAACGCGCCGCTCACTCTGTACCCTGCACCCGTTTTATCCCCGCAGAGTGATACTGTGTAGTTTTGCCAACCGCAACATGAACGCGTTTCAGGTGTCTAAAGATCCTTACCTACATAAGGCGCTATGGAGACGAAAATGACAGATAAAAAAGTAACGCTAACCCTGCAAGATGGAACATCTATTGAACTGGACGTGCTGAAAGGTACGCTGGGCCAGGATGTCGTTGATGTCCGCACTCTGGGTTCAAGTGGGCCTGTTCACCTTCGATCCCGGTTTACGTCTACCGCGTCCTGCGAATCTGCAATCACCTTTATCGATGGGGATGAAGGTATCCTGCTTCACCGTGGTTTCCCTATTTCTGAGCTGGCGACCCACTCTAACTATCTGGAAGTCTGCTACATCCTGCTGAACGGCGAAGCACCAAACCAGAAACAGTTTGATGAGTTCCGTACCACGGTTACCCCGCCACACCATGATTCATGAGCAGATTACCCGCCTGTTCCACGGCTTCCGTCGCGATTCGCATCCGATGGCGGTGATGTGCGGTGTTAGCTGGTGCACTGGCTGCGTTTTTAACCACGATTCGCTGGATGTAACATTGAGCGCCACCGCGAAATCGCAGCATTCCGTCTGCTTTCTAAAATCCGACCAGGCACGATGTGTTAAAATATTCTATCGGCAGCCGTTTGTCTATCCGCGCAAGATCTATCCTATGGGGTAAACTCCTGCACAATGATGTTTGCCACGCCGTGCGAAAGTACAAATGAATCGGTGCTGGAAGCGCCAGGGACCGCATCCTGATCTGGCATCTCCCTGAGCAGGAACGCCTCAACCTCTACCGTTCGTACCGCCGGTTCAAGCGGCGCGAATCCGTTTGCCTGGCATCAGCCGGGATCGCCCACCTGTGGGAACCGGCGACCAACGGTGGTGCCAACGAAGCGGCACATGACCCTGCGTATGATGGAAGAGATCAGCACCGTTGGACACATTCCGGAATTTGTTAAACGCGCCAAAGACAAAACATGACTCTTCCGTCTGGATGGTCTTTGGTCACCGCGTTTTACAAAGAACTACGAATTCCACGCGGGGCTGACCGTGTGCGCGAACCTGCCCATGAAGCCGAATGAGAGGGTATGAAGGATGACCTGCTGGAAGTGGCGATGGAGCTGGAACACATTGGCTGAACGACCGTACTTCATCGAGCGTAAACTCTATCCAAAACGTGGACTTCTACTCGGTATGTCCTGAAAGCGATGGGTTTCCGCCTCATGTTTACGGTGATCTTCGCGATGGCCCTACCGTTGCTGGTTGCCACGGAAAGAGATGCACGACGAAGGCCTGAAGATTGCCCGTCCACGCAGCCCTAACCCGTTTATACCGAGGCGGAATTCACTTCACCCCCAGCGAAAAAGGTAAGTTTCGCAGGGCAGATAGGGATTTCCGCTTGAATGTTGGTATAAAGCTGGGGGCAGTTAGCTGTGAGACTGCGCT
>WUWR02000269.1:0-31516 GCA_009982885.2 Hyles vespertilio
GCAACTGAAAACCATCTTCAAGCCGAAACGTTTGATGAACTCTTCGTCCGCTCTGGCATGTTCGCGACGTTTCCAACTTTCTTCAGCCTATCCTCGAACGTCGCAGCTTTCCTTTCAGGTTTTCTGCGTGGGTTAGTCCGTCCGGGAATTTCACGTCGATAGTGAAAAAAGTTTCGCGACCGCCTTTGTGACCCCAACGCCTTCTTCAAAGCCTGGGAATCATTCGGCCTGGCCCATGGCCAGAAACGAAATCAGAGCTTTGCCGCCTTCGAACGCTCCCGTCCACATAACCGTTGAAATCGATAGTGGCACGATCTTCCGGACCTTCGGCAGCGTCGCTTTCGCATCCGTGGCCTGCTGCTTGCGCAGATTGTCCCAGCATGGTATCAACGCGCATCATTTTACTTTCAACGCAGGTTTTTTTTCGACTTTCCTATGTTTTCCCGCCTTTCAGCTCACTTCCGGATTGACTTCGGATTCACCGCGTAGGTGAAATCCTGACCTCTTTGTATTCGCCTGGCACGTAGTTCGGTGCGCCACCGGATTAATTTTTCTTTGATGATGGCGTCAACAAAGTGTGCGCCTCATCAGCTCGCCCAGCACGTCCTGACGGCCAGCGCGCCGTACGCTGGCCACACGTGTTCATCGTCCTTTGCCTTTTACGGAAACCATCGAATGCGATACTTTCTGGCAACGGTCAACCCCCAGTTGTTTTTTACAGCGTTGCGATGGTGTCTTGTCAGCAGCGCGACAGTAATCGTAATGCGACGGCCGCCCTGATTGGTTTCTACAGAAACTTGCACTTGTTACTCAAAAATCACGTGCTCGGTCACGTCAGACACCACACATAAGTTGAAATGCGCCCGTATCCACAACCGGGACGGCTTCCGTGAGAGAACCTGATCCCTGTTTACCAGCAGCCGTCCCGAGACATTCCGGAAAAATAGACCCGCAGCATATAGCGGCTCGCTGGAATGAGTCCGGATGCTAACTCACCACTTTTCGCAGGGTGCTGCTTTTTGAGCCAGGGATCGCGTTTTTTTTCGCTAAATACCAGAAAAAACGGCCCGCAGGCCGTATTTCAGAGAAGGGAGATCAGGCGGTGTTCGGCACCACGACAGTTAGGCGAAGCCCGTAGCGGTATCCTGCATCCTTCCCACTCTTCCCGGTATAATAGCCAGGGCTAATGCATGTACGCTGCCGCTAACCAGCGGCCAGTTCCGCCATAAATCAGGCGATTGACGTCGCCAGAAGCCGGCCTTCAAAGCATCGCTCACGAATGCCACTTGCAGTGACGTTCCGAATCCGGCAGGAACGTTGTGCCGGTAACTTTCGTCGGGGCCACTTCCCGATGACGGCTGAAAAGCCACAACGACAGGCTTTCTTCTATTTGTTCGCGGAGCATGGTATTACCCTCAATGGCGAGCAGTGCCCACATCTCTTCAATCTTAGTCGCTTGTAGTTGCGCTTCCCTCAAGCGCACGCATAATATGCAATGGGTTATGGTCAGTAAGTTGGAGGGATAGGACCCCGGTGCCGGCAACGCATAATAACGACACTGAAACGAAGCAGCAAAATCCGACCTGTCAGAGAAGAGGCATTGAAAACGGTTTCAGACAACATTTCCAGGCCGGCAACTGTGAGTGGCTTTTTGTTCACGTGTGGGGCTGGGCAGTGCTATTATACCGAGTTTTTGACACACCAACCCCCCTGAACCAACGAGAAAAAGTATTTTTTGAAAAAACTTTTAGTCCCACTGTTGGCTGCGTTCATTTTAAAGCCGTCTGTGCAACCAGCAATATACCCCGGATATCCAGCCTAAAATTTAGTTACAGCAGCCGGACCCAGGCCTGATGTGGCGGACGTCTTGCATCAACGGTTGGCCGACCAGCGTAAAGATCAGGCGGCTGGCACAAAGGTAACCGTGATGGTCAGTAGTGACCTTAAACGTCATCGCAGTGACCTGCGCTTCTGCGCAGGAAGTGCGAGAAGAGCTGACAGTCACGCGGCTATATGATTGGTCTAAATGGCGCGGTCGTCTGCAGATTGTGGTGAACAAATCTTCCGACGTCACTCAGCGGCACTGTGCGCACGCATCACCACAAAGCGGACATCTCTCTTATCGCAACAGCGAAAAACCGGCAACAAAAGGTTAAAAACTACGCCAGACTACGCGTAGAGAAGGCGCGTTCAACGCCAATACAGAAGATTACCAACGCTGTGAACGCCACTATGAGCGAATGTGATTCGCGGTATATGGCTCAGGACACCAGCGTCAACGACTTCATCAAGCAGAACGCCCGGTAATATTCATCCCTCTCTCCTCTGCCCAGCCTGCCTTGCGCAGGGCTTTTTGTTATCTGCAGGATCCGCAGGAACCACTTATCTTCGCCTCTTCAGCCAAGAAAAAAGACGCGCCGTATTGTGCTTATGGTTTTGAGTACGGACATGCCGCGGCCCTGACATCGGGCACGTTCAGGCTGGATGCGGTGGAAATGTCGCTGAAACCATCGGCTCTTTTCGCTGGTCGGCCAGGCCTAGGTCTTGAAGTTTCCTGGTCCGATATGGACCGATATACGCCGCCGTGTCGGGCCGGCGTCGCGCAGGGTTACTGTCGTCAGCTGCGCTGGTTGGCGGGATAATCGCGATGGGATTTCTGCAACGGGACCGCGATCTTACCCTGATGGCCGCCTGGCCGTGCTGTTGCTTAGCTCCGACTCACGACATCGTTTTTGACGCATGGAAACGGAAATCCTGCCGCCTGAAGAGCGTGGCAGGCGCGGAGAATACCGTGCGGGTATTCGACGGCAATGCTGATTTCGCGGGTGGCGTTGGGCTGGCTGACCGCTACCTCGGTGGCAGGCAACCTCCTGCGGATGCGTGATGATGGTACCGGGCATTAGCGCCACGCGGGGGGCGAGCCCAGATACCCTAACCAACCACCCCCATCACGCGTCAGGCGTGGTCGAATCCAAAAAAAAGATTTTCTTTCAGCTCAACAACGTCACCCCTGGCTGCTGATTACCCTGATTATTCTTTACAAGAGGGGCGAGGCGTTTGCCGCCTCGCTGACCACCACTTTTTTGATTCGCGGCGTGGCCTTCAACCCGGTGACGTCGGTCTGGTCAACAAGACGCTGGGCTTGCTGGCGACCATTATCGGCCCGCGCTCTATGGCGGCGTACGATGCAGCGTCTGAGCCTGTTCCGGGCGCTAATGCATTTTCGGTCTGCTGAGCTGTCTCGAACTTTGGTTACTGGCTGCTGGCGGTGAACGATAAACAGTTGTGGAGCATGGCACAGCGGTCTTTGTTGAAAATCAAAATCTATGTGGCGGCATGGGCACAGCGCCTTTTGTGGCGCTGTTTAATGACGCTGGGCAATAAGTACGTTCTCCGCTACCATTCGCACTGTTGTCGGCGCTCTCAGGCGGTGGGTCCGGGTCTATGTTGGCCCGGCGGCGGGGTGGCTGGTGGAACTCTGGGTCCTTCCGACTTTTATTTATTGCTTCACGGTTGATGGCGGGTCCTGACGAGGCTTGGTGGACTGCTGGCTTGTTGCCGACAAACATTGAATAAGAGTAGAGCAAAGTGGCCAATTTCTGACACGTGCTACTATCCTCATGCTATCGCTGGGACTAATCGTCTGTTTGGCAGCCGGATGCGCGTGCTGGCACTCTGAGCTGTGGCTCTGGCACTGAATGCGTTGGTCTGACGGCGCTGACACCGCTAGCTTACCGCCCAACTGCTTTGAGCTGGGTAATGACACTCTCCCTCATGGCGGTGCGTTCGGGAGTGTTTGCTTGGAATATCGGGCGATGAAGAGAAACCCTGCGTTGCCTGCATCAGATGCTTAAGTGAAATCGATAGGTTTACGGGCTGCGGCTTATTTTATGACACCGCCGATAAGTCGCCGCCATTTATCATCCGCGTGTTATTTTTAAAAATAACAAATATGACCTGAGGAGGCGTAGCGGAAATACTTGAAAAACCAGGTGAGCAATTACGTTAGTTTAAATTTCATCGCGCAAATTGATGCAGACTTGTTAATATTTGGGAGGTAAAAGTAAGGGTTATTCCTTCCATGATTTTTTTACGGATTACTTCCATTGGTGTTTTGTTATATTGATGCCAAATGCTTGTCTGCGTAAGTATTTGTCACTGGCGCAACATCTGTGACACCCTTAGCAAAAGGTGTCAACGTATCTGACACATCCTTAAGCTGGTTTACACTGCATAAACCTTCCCCGTAAAATGCGCGCACACTTAAACGACAATAGAGCCCTTTGTCATTGAGGTCGTTAATGAGACTCAGTAAATACAATAAAAGTTTGGGGATTTTGTCATAATTGCAGGCACTTTATTAATGAGTGGCTGCGATAGTGCATTGTTAAATCCCAAAGGAACAGATTGCACTGGAGCAACGTTCGCTGATACTGACTGCCTTTGGGCCTGATGTTGATCGTCGTCCATCCCCGCAATCCTGATGGCCGGGGTGTTTTGCCGGACATATCGGGCGTCCAACACAGAATGCGAATACAGCTCCTAACTGGTCCATCACTCTACACAAAGTGGAAGCCGTGGTCCTGGACCCGAAAAAGTCCCGATCCTGAATCATTCTCTTTCCGCAGGCGTGACTGACCCTGGAAATCAACCCACGCACTGGCAGCCCAGCAAACCGCTGGCAATCTGATGTGAAAAGGTTGAGATCGATGTGGTTTGCACTGGACTGGATAATGGGTGTTCTCATTTACCCGGGAAACAGGGTTATTGCGACCGTGAACAAGATTGCCTTCCCGGCAAATACCTCCGTGAACTTCAAAATCACGTCTAACTCCGTCATGAACTCTTTCTTCATCCCAACGCTCGGGCAGCCAGATTTATGCGATGGCTGGTAGTATGCAGACCATAGCTGCATCTGATGCAAATATGAGCCGGGAATTTTCGACGGTATCTCTGCGAACTTCAGGGGTCGTGGTTTCTCTGGCATGAAAGTTTAAAGCCATTGACCAAAAGACGATGCGGAAATTCCAGCAGTGGGTGGCTAAAGTTAAAGCAGCCCCTAACACGCGTGAACACTATGGATGATTTCGAGGGAAAGTGGGCTCGTGCAAGCGAAAATCACCGGTGGGCAATTCTCTTCAGCTGATCCGAAACTGTTCATGCAAGTCATCGACAAGGTTCAGATGAGCCACGGGAAAATGGAACATGCCAAAACATGAAGGTATGGACATGAGTCACGCCGCTTCCGCGGGAGCCGAGGGGAATAATACGATGTCGGAGGAAATTAACACTTGATGCAGTGCCGTACCATGAAGCCGATTATCATGGTTACGGTTGCCGCTATCCTGATAGGTGGTGCAGCGCTGGTTGCTGCGCTCACCTATTTTGGTAAGTGGAAATAGTCTGTGGTCTGAATGGCTGACGTCATTCGACCACAAACGCCTGGGTATCATGTACATCATCATGGCGTTCGTCATGCTGATTCGTGGTTTCGCTGATGCCATTATGATGCGTACCCAGCAGGTTATTGGCTTCGGCCGGTGAAGCGGGCATTCTGCCACCGCACCACTACGACCAGATCTTTACCGCGCATGGCGTGATTATGATTCCTTCTTCGTGGCGATGCCGTTCGTGGTTGGCCTGATGAACATCGCGGTTCCGTTGCAGATTGGTGCACGTGACGTTGCGTTCCCGTTCCTGAACAAACCTGAGCTTCTGGTTTACTGCGGTCGGTGTGATCCTGGTTAACCTGTCTCTGGGTGTGGGCGAGTTCGCACAGACCGGCTGGCTGGCTTATCCGCCGCTCTCCGGCGCGGAGTACAGTCCCGGGGTCGGGGTCGATTACTGGATCTGGAGCCTTCAGCTTTCAGGTATTGGTACGACCTTAAACGGTATTAACTTCTTCGTGACCATCCTGAAGATGCGTGCACCGGGCATGAGCCTGTTCAAAATGCCGGTATTTACCTGGACCGCGCTGTGCACCAACGTCCTGATCATCGCTGCGTTCCCGGTTCTGACCGTGACCCTGGCGCTGTTGACCCTTGATCGTTATCTCGGCTTCCATTTCTTCACTAATGAAATGGGCGGGAACATGATGATGTACGTCACCCTGATCTGGGTCTGGGGCCATCCGGAAGTGTATATCCTGGTACTGCCGGTGTTTGGTGTGTTCGCAGAAATTACCGCGACCTTCTCCAAAAAAACGTCTGTTTGGTTATACCTCACTGGTGTGGGCGACCATCGCCATTACCGTGCTGTCGTTTATCGTCTGGTTGCACCACTTCTTTCACCAGGGGTGCAGGTGCCAACGTTAACGCCTTCTTCGTATCATGACGATGATCATCGCGATTCCGACAGGGGTTAAAATCTTTAACTGGCTGTTCACCATGTATCAGGGCCGCATTCAGATGCACTCTTGCCATGCTGTGGACCGTTGGCTTCCTGGTAACCTTCTCTGTAGGGGGTATGACCTGCGTACTGCTGGCCGTTCCGGGTGCTGAATTATTCTTGCACAACAGCCTGTTCCTGATTGCACACTTCCATAACGTTATCATCGGTGGTGTGGTGTTCGGTTGTATGGCGGGCGTGACCTACTGGTTCCCGAAAGCATTTGGCTTCACCCTGAACGAAACCTGGGTAAGCGCGCATTCTGGTTCTGGATCATTGGCTTCTTCGTTGCCTTTATGCCGCTGTACGCACTGGGCTTCATGGGTATGACGCGTCGTCTGAGCCCAGGATATCGATCCACAGTTCCACACCTTACTGGTGGTAGCTGCGGGCGGTGCTGGTCTGATTGCGCTGGGTATTCTGTGTCAGCTGACCATGTTCTACGTCTCGGTACGTGACCGCGATCAGAACCGTGATGTGACGGGTGACCCATGGGGCGGTCGTACGCTGGAGTGGGCAACCTCTTCACCCCACCGTTCTATAACTTTGCTGTCATCCCGCATGTGCATGAGCGTGACGCTTTCTGGGAAATGAAAGAGAAAGGCGAAGCGTACAAACAGCCGGAATCTTATGAAGAGATTCATATGCCGAAAAACAGCGGTGTGCCGCAATTATCATCTGCGCATTTGCAACGGTAATGGGTTTCGCGCTGATCTGGCATATCTGGTGGCTGGCGGGTGTTTCATTCCTCGGCATGATCGTTTCCCTGGATCGTGAAGAGCTTCGACGAAGACGTGGATTACTACGTTCCGGTTGCCGAAGTTCAGAAGATTGAGAACCAGCACTTTGACGAAATCAGCAAGCAGGTCTGAAATAATGTCAACTGAAACTCTGATTAAACATCACCACGACGCCCATGCGGAGCATGGGCATCACCGATGCAGGAGCCAATAAAGTCTTTGGCTTCTGGATCTACCTGATGAGTGACTGCATTATCTTCGCAACCCTGTTTGCGACCTATGCTGTCATGGTCAACAACACTGCCGGTGGCCCGGCAGGTAAGATATCTTTGAGCTGCCGTTTGTTCTGGTAGAAACCGCCCTGCTGCTGTTGAGTTCGATCACTACGGCATGGCTGTTATCTCCATGACAAGGAGCAAAAAGGTGCCGTTATCGGCTGGCTGGCGCTGACCTTCCTGTTCGGTCTGGGCTTCATCGGAATGGAAATCTATGAATTCCATCATCTGATTGCTGAAGGCTTTGGTCCGGATCGCAGTGGCTTCCTGTCTGGCTTCTTTACGCTGGTCGGTACCCACGGTCTGCACGTGACCTCAAGGTCTGATCTGGATGCTGGTTCTGATGTTCCAGATTTCCAAACGTGGCCTGAACGCGACTAACCGCACCCCGTATCATGTGTCTGAGCCTGTTCTGGCACTTCCTGGACGTGGTCTGGATTTGCGTCTTCACCGTTGTTTACCTGATGGGAGCCATGTAATGAGTCATTCTGTTAACGAACATGGCGCTTCACACGGTAGCGTGAAGTCCTACATGATCGGCTTCATCCTCTCTATCATCCTGACCGGCGATCCCGTTCTGGATGGTAATGGATGGCAGTGCCTCTCACGGTACTATCCTTGGTGTTGTTCTGGTATGTGCGGTGATTCAGGTGCTGGTTCACCTGGTCTACTTCCTGCACTTAGACAGCAAATCTGAGGGTGGCTGGAACATGGTAGCCATTGTCTTCTCGGCCATCATCATCCTGATTGTCGTAGTAGGCTCACTGTGGATCATGTGGAACCTCAACTACAACATGATGCCTCACTAAAGAGTCACGCGTAATGTTTAAGCAATACCTGCAAGTTACAAAACCAGGAATTATTTTCGGGAATTTAATTTCTGTGATCGGCGGATTTCTGTTGGCTTCCAAAGGCAACACGGATTACGCCCTGTTTCTCATCACCCTGGTGGGCGTGTCACTGGTGGTTGCATCGGGTTGTGTGTTTAACAACGTGATCGACCGCGACATTGACATCAAGATGGAGAGAACCAGGAATCGGGTGCTGGTAAAAGGCCTCATCTCCGCGAAAGTAAGCCTGGTTTATGCCACTGTGCTGGGTATTGCTGCTTTGCGTTGCTCTACTTCGGTGCTAATCCCGCTGGCCATGTGGTCTGGCGGTGATGGGCTTCGTGGTGTACGTGGGCATCTACAGTCTCTACATGAAGCGTAATTCCGTTTACGGTACGCTGATTGGCAGTCTGTCGGGTGCTGCGCCGCCGGTTATCGGCTACTGCGCGGGTCTCTAACCAGTTTGATGCTGGCGCATTAATCCTGCTGGCGATCTTTAGCCTGTGGCAGATGCCGCATTCGTACGCGATTGCCATCTTCCGCTTTAAAGATTACCAGGTAGCGAACATCCCGGTTTCTGCCGGTGGTGAAAGGCATTTCCGTGGCTAAAAATCATATTACGCTCTATATCCTGGCGTTTATGATTGCCACGCTGATGCTGACGCTGGGAGGCTACGCGGGCTACAAATATCTGGTTGGTGGCTGCTGCGGTCAGCGTCTGGTGGCTGGGCATGGCGTTATCGGGTTATAAAAACCGCTGATGACCGTGTCTGGGCGCGTAACTGTTGTCTTCTCTATCGTGACCATCACCGCACTGAGCGTGATGATGTCGGTGGATTCGATGGCTCCGGCCTCGAAGGACCTGCTGACTTACGTCTGGTAACCGGCACCGATACAGCATGAAAAGGGCGCGATTTTCGCGCCCTTTCTTTTTGTTACCACTGCTTAAAAACTATTGTTTTACCCGCCCTGCCCCGCCCCCTAGAATAAATGCAGCACATTAACAGAGGTTGGAAATGAACGATAATAAAATGACTCCGGTGGAGCTGCGCGCCACATGGGGCCTCGGTACGGTCTTTTCCTGCGCATGCTGGGAATGTTTATGGTCCTGCCGGTACTGACCACTTATGGCATGGCATATACAGGGCGCGAGTGAAACCTTAATTGGCCTGGCAATCGGCATTTATGCCTTGCCCAGGCGATATTTCAGATTCTTTTGGTCTGCTCTCCGATCGCATCGGGCGTAAGCCCGCTGATCGTTGGCGGACTGTTGCTGTTTGTCCTGGGCAGTATTATTGCTGCCTGCACCGACTCCATCTGGGCATTATTCTGGGCCGTGGCACTTCAGGGCTCAGGCGCGATTGCCGCTCCGTGATGGCGCTGTTATCCGATTAACCCGTGAGCAGAACCGCACCAAAGCGATGGCGTTTATCGGCATCAGTTTTGGCGTTACCTCGCGATCGCCATGGTGGTCGGCCCGATTGTTACTCACGCACTGGGCCTGCATGCGCTGTTCTGGATGATCGCGATTCTGGCGTCGCTGGGTATCGTGATCACTCTGCTGGTGGTGCCATCGGCCTCCCATCATGTTCTGAACCGTGAATCAGGCCATGGTTAAAGGCAGCTCCGCAAAGTGCTGGCTAACCCACGTCTGGTGAAACTCAATATCGGTATTTCTGCCTGCACGTCCTGCTGATGTCGAGCTTTGTCGCGTTGCCGGGGCAGTTTGAACAGGCAGGCTTCCCGGCTCCCGAACACTGGAAAGTCTATCTCTCCACCATGCTGATCGCTTTTGCCGGCGTAGTACCTTTCATCATTTATGCCGAAGTGAAGCGCCGTATGAAGCGTGTCTTTGTCGGCTGCGTCGGGATGATTGTCATTGCGAGATCGTATTGTGGGGCGCGGAAGGACATTTCTGGACGCTGGTGGTGGGTGTTCAGCTCTTCTTCTTCGCCTTCACCTGATGGAAAGCGATTCTGCCTTCGCTGATCAGTAAAGAGTCGCCCGCAGGCTACAAAGGCACGGCGATGGGAATCTACTCCACCAGCCAGTTCCTGGGCGTGGCCGTTGGCGGCAGCATGGGTGGCTGGGTATTTGGTCATTTCGATGCGCAGACCGTATTCCTGGTTGGCGCGATGGTGGCCGCAGCCTGGCTGTTTGTCAGCATGACAATGCAGGAACCGCCTTATGTCAGCAGCCTGCGCATCGTGCTGAGTGATGCCGCACTGGCCGTGCCGAATCTGGAGCAGCGCCTGAAAGCGCAGCCGGGCGTTAACTCTGTGTTTATCGTGCCCGAAGAGAAAAGCGCCTATATCAAAATTGATAGCAAGGTTACCAGCCGCCCTGAGCTGGAAGCTCTGCTGGGTAGTTGTTAGCTTAAAAAGTTTAGTGATAACGTCAGCTCGTTTCGCTTCAGGATCGAGCTGGCTCAGGGAACACGGTCAGATCGGAAAGTCGCAAAAGCCGCCATCCATGGCACGCTCGTCCCGCGCCGTCCTGGCGCGGGGACGCTTTCCTCCTCTGACCGTGTTCCCTGCGCCCCTGAGCTTTTGAGTTGCAGCTAAGTTCCCCCCAGGATTTGAATCTGTTAACAGACTCAAATCCAACTCAATTCTGGTTTCAGACAGCTTATAAACTCAAAGCAAGGGGGCCAGCATAGGCTCAACCGCGCCAAACCCGGCACAAGCCTTCTTACAGACAACTCATAAATCCAAGGCGATGGGTGCCTGAGCCAGAACGCTATCATCCAGACGACCTCTCGCTCAACAACAAAAAACCCGGCCTTAGCCGGGTTTTTATCACTGCATTCATGCTGAAATTCAGCCGGCCCCCGCTTAATCGCGGAAGTTTTTAAACTGGAAGGGCTGCCCCAGATTGCTGCCGCGCACGATTGCCATCGCACCCTGCAAATCATCACGCGCTTTGCCGGTTACACGCAATGCTTCACCCTGAATCTGGGTCTGCACTTTCAGCTTGCTGTCTTTGATCAGCTTCACCAGCTTCTTCGCCACGTCGCTTTCAATGCCTTTTTTCAGTTTGGCATCGACCGCCCAGCTTTTGCCGCTGTGCTCAATCTCTTCCGGCACCTCTAAAGCACCGCCTTCAATCCCGCGCTTCAGTAACTTCTCACGCAAAATATCCACCAGCTGCTTAACCTGAAAATCGGACTCGCTGGTGATTTTTGATGGTTTCATTCTTTTCGTTGAGCTCAAACTCGGCGCTCACGTTGCGGAAATCGAAGCGGGTAGACACTTCACGGTTGGCATTTTCCACCGCATTGCGAATTTCCTGCAGATCGACTTCTGAAACGATATCGAAAGATGGCATCTCTTCTTCTCCTGACGCTAAAGTGACATGCATAATACGCGTCTTAAGGTGCTAAATAAAATCAGGCTGCACACAACGCTATAATGACAGTGTGACAGTAAATAATAGATGGATAGCCCGCCAGCGGGAGGCAGCATGAAAATTACCGTGTTAGGTTGCGGCGCTCTGGGTCAGATCTGGATGACAACCCTTGCCCGCCAGGGACATGAGGTGCAGGGATGGTTGCGGGTGCCGCAGCCCTACTGTTCAGCCAATGTGATTGATCCACAGGGTAACATTTCGAACCGCACGTTTATCGCCAACGATCCGCTGTTTCTGGCAGAAAGCCAGCTGCTGCTGGTTACGCTCAAAGCCCCGCAGGTCTCGCCCGCGGTGAAAAATCTGGAAAGCGTGCTGCCAGAAAACTGCCCGGTGCTGCTGCTGCACAACGGCATGGGGACGCTGGAAGAGCTGAAAGGGCTGACTCAGCCGCTGCTGCGCGGCGTCACCACCCATGCGGCGATGCGCGACGGCACCGTTATTAAACACATCGCCAGTGGCATTACCCACATCGGCCCCGGTAACCGCAAAAGCGCCGCTTACAGCGATCTCGCCGATATCCTGCATCATGCCCTGCCTGATGTCGCCTGGCATGACAACATCCGGGCGGCCTGCTGGCGCAAGCTGGCAGTGAACTGCATCATCAATCCGCTAAGCGTGGAGTATGAGTGCCAGAACGGTGCCCTACGCGCTTATCCGGAGCAGATCGCGCAACTGTGCGAAGAGATCAGCTGGGTCATGGAGCGCGAAGGTCAGAACGTTGCCAGCGAAAGCCTGCAGGACATCATCTTCGACGTGATTGAAAGCACCGCGGCCAACACCTCTTCGATGCTGCAGGACATACGCGCCCAGCGTCTCACCGGAAATCGACTATATCAGCGGTTTTCTGCTGCGCCGCGCCCGGACGCACGGCCTGGTGCTGACGGAGAATACCCGTCTGTATGACATTGTAAAACGCAAGGAGTCCCATTATGACCGCGAACGCATCAGTGCTGGTTTGCCTGGCACATGGCAGTGAAGAAACCGAAGCTGTCACCACCATCGACCTGCTGGTACGCGCCGGGCTGAACGTTGTCACCGCCAGCGTCGAAAGCGACGGCAACCGGGAGATCGTCTGCTCACGCGGTGTTCGTCTGCTGGCTGACGTGACGCTGGTTGAAGTCGCCGACAATGATTTCGCCGCCATCGTCCTGCCCGGCGGCCTGAAAGGCGCCGAAACCTTCCGTGACAGTCCGCTGTTAGTCGAAACGGTACGCCAGTTTCACCTCAATGAAAGGATCGTCGCCGCTATCTGCGCAGCAGCAGGCACGGTACTCATCCCCCACGATCTCTTCCCGGTCGGTAACATGACTGGCTTTCCCGGCTTAAAAGAGACCATTCCGTCAGACAAGTGGATGGAGCGGCGTGTGGTCTGGGATCCGCGCGTCAATCTGCTGACCAGCCAGGGACCTGGCACGGCAATGGATTTTGCGCTGAAGCTGATCGATCTGCTAGTGGGAAAAGAGATGGCGCGCGAGGTGGCCGCACAGCTGGTGCTGGCTCCCGGCATTTATGACTATCAGGCGTGAACACGCTGAGTTGAACAATCTGTTTTAAGCAGTGCAGCCAGTCAGACCTGAACAGGCGCTGACTGGCTCTGGGGCGTCACTACGGGCGGTAGACTTTGACGTTTTTAAAGCCCTGCTCATGCAGATAGAGTGCCTGCAGACGGCTCATCACACCACGATCGCAGTAGAGCAACCAGGTCCGGTTCTGATCGAGATCGCCAAAACTGCGTACTGAGTTTGTAGAACGGCAGCGATTTCACTTCCGTGGCTTTCAGTGCCAGAGGCTTCTCTTCCTGCTCATCAATAGAGCGGATTATCCAGCACCACGTCGTTCTCGCTCAGCAGGGCGACGGTCTCAACTTCAACCACCTCCTCTTCTGTCTGCTCAGCGATGGTACGGATATCGACGTTGGTCGCCTCTTCAATGACCCGATCCAGAATCGTGAAGTCGAAATTCTGCTCTTCAGCCTCGATCTTCTCTTTCACCGCTTTCACGGTCGGGCTTTTTGAGATGACACCGCAATATTCCGGCATGGTGCTGGCGAAATCTTCGGTGCCAATCTCACGGGCATCCTGATGATGTGCTCTTTGTCATGAGAGATCAGCGGACGCAGAATCAGCGTATCAGAGGCGTTATCAATCAGGCGCAGATTGGTCAGCGTCTGGCTCGACACCCTGACCCACCGCTTCACCGGTAACCAGCGCCTGCACGCCGTAGCGCTCAGCAATCGTCGAGGCGGCACGCACCATCATGCGCTTCAGCACCACGCCCATCTGGCCGTCATCCACTTTTCGAGGATCTCACCCACTACCGGCTCAAAATTGATCGCCACGAACCGCACGCGGTGTGAACGACCAAAACGATTCCACAGATAGTGCGCAACCTGACGGACGCCAATCTCATGGGCGGCACCGCCAAGATTAAAGAAGCAGTAATGTACGCGACTGCCGCGACGCAGCAGCATATAGCTGGAGACGCCGGAGTCAAAGCCACCGGAAATCAGCGACAGCACATCTTCCTGCGTGCCGATCGGGAAACCGCCCAGACCTTCATAGCGCGCAGTCACCAGCGTCAGACGATTCTCTTCAACTTCAAGATTCACCGTCACGTCCGGGTTTTTAAGCTGTACGCGGGCGCTTTCAATATGCTGATTCAGACCGCCGCCAACATAGCGCTCCACATCCTGTGAACTGAAGCTATGCTTACCACGAGTTTAACACGCACGCAGAAGCTCTTCCCTTCAAGGCTGTCGCGATACTGCACTAAAGTCTGTTCAAAGATGTGATGAATATCGGTTGTACTCACGATCTTCAAACCGCTAAAACGTGATGAATCCCCGGAATGCGCGTCAGCTCATCGGGAATAATGTCCCGCAGCACCGGATTTCGAACGCACTTCAATGTGATCCCGAGTGACGCACAAACGGCGATTTCGTCGCTAACGGTTTTCTAGGACGTTGCGGATATTGCTAGGCAAGAATCCTTGATAAAGCGCAAAACGCACCGACGGACTCTTGATGGTGATTTCAGGAAATAACTTGATGATAAACTTCATGGCGGCGACACAAGCTTCGTTGGGCAAATAAGTGCTAAAACAGGCAGCACTTAGCTGGTAAAATCACAAAATTGCGGGCTGCAAGGCGCAACCGCATCCGAGGCGCGGGAGTATATCACCTTTGTCAGGTGACTGCTTCTTCATCAGCCGCCGCATTGATTATTTTGCTAATCATAGGGTCTCAGCTACCATGACCGATTGCGAGATAATGTCCCAACCGTGAGTCGACACGAAATATGCCGAAAAAAGCCGAACAGCCAGCCAGCTGTGAAACGTCATTGCAGCAGCTGGCGCAGATTGTCAGCCGTCTGGAAAGTGTGAACTGCCGCTGGAAGAAGCCCTGAACGAATTTGAGCGCGGCGTGCAGCTGGCGCGGACTGGCCAGCATACGCTGCAGCAGGCTGAACAGCGGGTCCGTATTCTGCTGAACGATGATAAAGATGCCGACCTCACTGCTTTCACACCGGAAAACAGCTAATGGATTTCGCCCGATTACTCGACGCGTATCAGCAGCAGGTTTAATGCCGCGCTGACGCGTTTTATAGAGCCACTTCCTTTTCAGAGTTCTCCTCTGGTGAATGCCATGCATTATGGGGCATTATTAGGCGGTAAACGCCTGCGTCCTTTTCTGGTCTACGCTACCGGCGAAATGCTCCACGCCGACCCGGCGAGTCTGGATGCCCCCGCCGCCGCGGTTGAATGCATTCATGCGTACTCTCTGATTCATGACGATCTCCCCGCAATGGACGACGACGCACTGCGTCGCGGGCAGCCAACCTGTCACATTAAATATGGCGAAGATACCGCGATTCTGGCGGGCGACGCCCTGCAGACGCTGGCCCTTTTCAATTCTGGCCGACCAGGCGATGCCCGGTGTCAGCGCTGAATATCGTCTGATGATGCTCTCTGAACTGGCGAAAGCCAGCGGCGTGGCCGGCATGTGTGGCGGGACAGGCGCTTGATTTAGCGGCGGGAAGGTAAATCTGTGGATCTGGACCAGCTGGAGCAGATCCATCGTCATAAAACCGGCGCGCTGATCCGTTCAGCGGTACGGTTAGGCGCCTTAACGGCGGGCGATGCTGGCCGTGAAGGCCCTGCCGCTGCTCGACCGCTATGCAGAGGCCATTGGTCTCGCGTTTTCAGGTGCAGGACGACATTCTGGATGTGATCGGTGACACAGCGGTGATTCGGAAAACGCCAGGGTGCCGACTCAGCATCTGGGAAAAAGCACCTATCCTTCACTGTTAGGCCTTGAAAATGCCCAAGCTAAAGCGCGGGGATTTGTATCAGGAAGCACTTGATACGTTAGAAATGCTCGCTGCGCACTCTTATAACACTACAGCACTGCAGGCGCTGGCGAGCTTCATAATTGAACGCGACAAATAACTTCCATAATGAGTCTCTGATGAGTTTTGATATTGCTAAATACCCGACACTGGCGCTGGCAAACACGGTTCAGGAGCTGCGCGCCCTGCCGAAAGAGAAGTTGCCTGCGCTCTGTGATGAACTGCGTCAGTATCTGTTAGACAGTGTAAGCCGCTCCAGCGGCCATTTTGCGTCGGGTCTGGGCGTGGTCGAACTGACGGTTGCGCTGCATTATGTCTATAACACCCCCTTCGACCATCTGGTATGGATGTGGGTCATCAGGCTTATCCCCATAAAATTCTGACCGGTCGCCGCGATCGCATCGGTACGATTCGTCAGAAAAATGGCGTACACCCGTTTCCATGGCGCGGCGAAAGTGAATATGACGTATTGAGCGTCGGTCACATCGTCAACCTCCATTAGTGCCGGTCTCGGCATGGCCGCGGCGGCAGAACGTGAAGGTCAGGGTCGTCGCACCGCCTGTATTATTGGCGATGGCGCCATCACCGCTGGCATGGCGTTTGAAGCGATGAACCATGCCGGTGATATCAAGCCGGACATGCTGGTGATCCTCAACGACAACGAGATGTCGATCTCCGAAAACGTCGGCGCGCTGAATAACCGTCTGGCGCAAATCCTGTCGGGTAAAACCTATGCGCGACTGCGCGAAGGCAGCAAGCGTGTGCTGACCAGCCTGCCACCGATCAAAGAGCTGGTAAGACGCACCGAAGAGCATCTCAAAGGCATGGTCGTGCCGGGTACGCTGTTTGAAGAGCTGGGCTTTAATTATATCGGCCCGGTAGATGGTCACGATGTGCTGACGCTGGTCAATACACGGAGCAACATGCGCAGCCTGAAAGGGCCGCAGTTCCTGCATATCATGACGAAGAAAGGCAAAGGCTACGCTCCGGCAGAGGAAGATCCGATTGCCTGGCACGCCGTGCCTAAATTCGATCCTGCGATTGGCGAACTGCCAAAAAGCGCAGAAGGCCTGCCGAGCTACTCTAAAATCTTCGGCAACTGGCTGTGCGAAATGGCCCGCCGACGATCCGAAACTGATGGCGATTACGCCAGCAATGCGCGAAGGCTCCGGCATGGTGGCCTTCTCACGCGAATTTCCGAAACAATATTTCGATGTGGCGATTGCCGAGCAGCACGCCGTGACCTTCGCTGCCGGTATGGCGATTGGCGGCTATAAACCGATTGTTGCTATCTACTCCACCTTCCTGCAGCGCGCCTACGATCAGCTGATCCATGACGTCGCCATCCAGAAACTGCCGGTCCTGTTTGCTATCGAATCGCGGTGGTATTGTTGGCGCGGATGGGCAGACTCACCAGGGCGCGTTTGATCTCGCCTATCTGCGCTGCGTGCCGGATATGGTGATCATGACCCCCAGCGATGAAAATGAGTGTCGGCAGATGCTCTATACCGGCTATCACTATCAGGATGGTCCAAGTGCGGGTGCGCTATCCGCGCGGCACTGGTGTCGGTACGCCACTGGCTCCGCTGCAGAGCCTGCCGCTGGGTAAAGCCGTGGTGAAACGTCAGGGTGAAAAGCTGGCGATTCTGAATTTCGGCACCCTGTTGCCGGAAGCGGCCGCCACGGCGGAAGCGCTGAATGCAACTCTGGTCGATATGCGCTTTGTGAAGCCGCTGGATGAGGCACTGATCGCCGAGCTCGCCGCACGCACGATTCGCTGATTACGCTGGAAGAAGGCGCCATCAAAGGCGGTGCCGGCAGTGGCGTCAATGAATTTGTTATGGGCGAAACGTCTGGCTGTTCCGGTGCTGAACATCGGTCTGCCCGATGAGTTCATCCCGCAGGGCACGCAGGATGAGTGCGTCATGACTATCTGCTGGACGCGGAGGGCATTCAGCAGCAGATCGCCCGCTGGCTGGCCGCAGTAACCTCCCCTCTCTGCGCTCCCCCCTCGGGGAGCGCAACATCCTGCTATGCTAAGACCTTTGCACTTTCGCAGGAGCTTCCACATGAAAACGATTCAACTGGGTACCACCGATCTGCAGGTGTCGCGTCTCTGTCTTGGCTGCATGACTTATGGCGAGCCCACGCGCGGCAACCATGCATGGACGCTGCCGGAAGCGAGCAGCCGTCCGCTGATCCAGCAGGCGCTGAACGCGGGGATCAACTTTTTCGATACCGCCAACAGCTATTCAGATGGCAGCAGCGAAGAGATCCTGGGCCGGGCGCTGAAAGACTTTGCCCGCCGTGAAGAGATCGTGGTCGCCACCAAAGTCTATTTCCCGCTGACCAATCTGTCACAGGGATTGTCGCGCAAGAATATTCTGCAATCCATTGATGACAGCCTGCAGCGCCTCGGCATGGAGTATGTCGACCTGTTGCAGATTCACCGCTGGGATTATGAGACGCCGCTGGAAGAGACGCTGGAAGCGCTGCATGAAGTCGTGCCAGTCTGGCAAAGCACGTTATATCGGTGCCTCCTCGATGCACGCCAGTCAGTTTGCCCAGGCGTTGCAGATGCAGTCGAAACAGGGCTGGCATCGCTTTGTCAGCATGCAGGATCAGTACAACCTGATTCAGCGCGAAGAGGAGCGTGAAATGCATCCGCTCTGCCTGCAAGAGCAGATTGCCGTGCTGCCGTGAGTCCGCTGGCGCGCGGTAAGCTGACCCGCCCGTGGGGGAAAATACCGCGCGTTTCCGCTTCTGACAAAGTGATGGCGTCGCTCTATGACAATACCGAAGAGAATGATGCCGTGATTGCAGAGCGGCTGGCGCAGGTGGCGGAAGATAAAGGTGTAACGCGGGCGCAGGTGGCTCTGGCCTGGCTGCTGAGCAAGCCTGCCGTCACGGCAACCGATTATTGGTGCGTCGCGTGCTGAGCAGTTTGAGGATCTGGTGAAGGCGGTGGATGTCACGCTGAGTGACGAGGAAGTTGCACTGCTGGAAGAGGTCTATCAGCCGCATCAGCCGGTAGGATTCGAATAAAATCAGAGAAGGAGACGCCCTGCCCGGGCGTCACCTTCTGTCGCGGTGTGATGAGCCCTGGCCGTTAACCTGCCAGCCAGACCCCAAAGCCATACAGCATGGCAGCGGAAATCACGCCAGCAATAATGTCATCCACCATAATGCCCATGCCGCCATGCACATTGCGGTCAAACCAGCGAATCGGCCACGGCTTCCACATATCAAGAATACGGAACAGCACAAAGCCACCCAGAACCCATTGCCAGCTGTTGACCGGAATCGCCATCAGCGTGATCCACATGCCGATAAACTCATCCCAGACAATACTGCCGTGATCGTGTACGCCCATATCTTTAGCGGTGCGATGGCAGAGATAGACGCCAACGCAGATACCGACCAGCACCACCAGCGAATAGAGATCCTGCGGCAGATAGGTCATCAGCCACCAGAACGGAATGGCCGCCAGCGATCCCATGGTGCCAGGCACGACCGGGCTTAATCCGCTGCCGAAACCGGTCGCCAGCAGATGCCAGGGATTGCTCATCCGCAGGCGACTCTTCGCCACGTCGTTATTTAGCATCAAAGTGATTCAAACCCTTTATGACGGAATGTGGCGGGCTTGCCATTATCCAGCAGCGTTAAGCCTTCCGACTCCGGTGCCATCTGCCCGATGCAGGTATAGGGCACGCCCAGGTGACCCAGCGCTACATCGAGCGCGCCGCGATTGACCTCGGGCACCGTAAAGCAGAGTTCGTAATCTTCTCCGCCACTCAGCGCCCAGCGCAGGACCTGCTCAGGGTCGAAATGATTCGCGCAGCGCAGCCGAAAGGGGCAACGCATCCAGATTAAGCCGTGCGCCACAGCCGCTGGCTTTCAGCACATGGCCGAGATCGGAAATCAGGCCGTCGGAAAGATCCACCGCTGAGGAGGGCCAGCGAACGCAGCGCCTGGCCCTGCAGAATGCGCGGCATAGGACGCAGATGACGTTTAATCAGCGCTTCATGCACCGCCGGATCGCTGATGCGGCAGTGATGCTGCAGCAGCGCGCCAGGCCCGCCGCCGCTGTCACCCCAGCGTTCCGGTCACGTAAATCCAGTCACCCGGCTTCGCGCCTGAACGTTTCAGGGCGCGGCCCTGTGGCACCAGACCGTGAATCGCCAGCGTCAGGCTCAGCGGGCCACGGGTGGTATCGCCGCCGACCAGCTGCATGTCGTAATATTCCAGCAGTTCAAACAGGCTTTCGCTGAAGGCAGAGAGCCAGCTCTCATCGACCTGCGGCAGCGTTAAGGCCAGCGTCAGCCATGCGGGATCGGCGCCCATGGCAGCAAGGTCCGCTGAGATTCACAGCCAGGGCTTTATAACCCAGATCGGCAGGATGGATATCCCGTAAGAAGTGCACACCCGCGACCAGGGTATCGGTGCTGATCGCCAGCGTCTGTTTTTTCCGGCACGCTAAGTAACGCACAATCGTCACCGATGCCGAGTTCGACATCACGGCGGCTGCGTGTTCTGCGGTTGAAGTAGCGTGCGATGAGTTCAAATTCACCACAAGACATAATTGCGTTCCGCTTAACCCTTCATGAAAAAAGGCCGGCAAGCCGGCCTTTTTGTTTATTGCGATTGGGTCGAATTTGTGGACCGGCTTTATCAAGCACGCCGTTAAACAAATTTATGACTGTCTTCGGCACCGAAGACTTTCGCCAGCTCAATCCCTTCGTTGATGGCCACTTTATAAGGCACATCATTACGTTTGCTCAGCTCATACAGCGAGATGCGCAGGATAGCTTTTTCTACCTGGCCCAGCTCTTCGAGCTGACGCGACAGATAGGGCTTCATCAGTCCATCCAGATACGCACTGTTGGTCGCCACACCGGACAGCAGTTCGCGGAAGTAGGTAATGTCGACGTCTTTGACGTCCTGTTCCGCCAGAAACTGGTATTCCACATCGGCAATGTCGTTATTCGACAACTGCCAGGAGTAAAGCGCCTGAACAGCGCACTCACGGGCGCGACGACGAGCAGCAGGTTTCACAAAATTCCCCTTACAAAAATCAGGCTTTAATGGCTTTCAATACGTTGATCATTTCGAGCGCAGTCAGAGCCGCTTCAGCACCTTTGTTACCCGCTTTGGTGCCGGCACGCTCAATGGCCTGCTCGATGCTTTCAGTGGTCAGCACGCCAAACGCGACAGGAATCTCGCTGTTCATGGCAACGCTGGCGATAACCGGAGCTGGCTTCACCCGCCACATATTCGAAGTGCGCAGTGCCACCCCGAATAACCGTACCGAGTGCGATAATCGCATCATATTTGCCGGTGTTGGCCAGCGCGCGTGCTGCCAGAGGCAGTTCGTATGCACCAGGCACCCAGACTACGGTGATATTGTCATCTTTGACCTGGCCGATACGTTTCAGGGCATCAACTGCGCCATCCAGCAGGCTGTCATTAATGAAGTTGTTAAAACGCGCGATAACGATGGCAACATTGGCCTCAGGCGTTGCAACAGCAGCTTCGATAACTTTCATACTTATCCTTTCAGGGGTTTGGTTGGCCCGCGCAGGGGGGGCGGATTCTATCATACTCTTGGGCGGCGTGCTCTCGCTTTTCCGACCGTGTTTATTGTGGTGTCAGGGTCAGGCGTAAATCGTCACCGACCTGGCGGACATCACTGAAACGGAAGGCAGGTGCGTCAGCCAGCTGGCTTAGTCCCGGCAGCTTACACAGCCCGCGTCCTTCATGACCTAACAGCTTAGGCGCCAGATAAACAATCAGTTCATCGACCAGTCCGGCCTGCAACAGGGCACCGGCCAGCGTGGCGCCCGCTTCAACCCAGACGCTGTTAATCTGTCGCTGTCCCAGCAGCATCATCATCGCCACCAGGTCCAGCTGTTGTTCGCGCAGCGGAACAGCGATTTGCGTCACGTCAGCGGCCAGCTCTGCTGATCGGGCTGATGACGCATCAGCCAGGTTTCGCCTGGCTGCTCAATGAGCCGATGCTGCGGCGTCACGCGATTCTGGCTGTCGATAATCACCCGCACCGGCTGACGCAGTTGCTGCTCATCAAGCAGTGCCTGGCTCTCCGCATTGAGTTCAGACCAGCGTACCGTCAGGGAAGGATCGTCCGCCAGCACCGTGGCGCTGCTGCTGAGAATGGCGGCGCTCTGCGCACGCATGCGCTGCACATCACGACGGGCAGCCGGCGAGGTTATCCACTGACTTTCGCCGCTGGCCATTGCCGTTCTGCCATCCAGTGAGGCACCCAGCTTGAGCTGGATCCAGGGGAAGCCAGTGCGCATGCGTTTGAGGAAACCGCGATTCAGCGCCTCCGCTTCCGGCATCATCAGACCGTGGCTGACCTCGATGCCCGCCTGATGCAGACGGTGCAGTCCGCGCCCCGCTACCTGCGGATTCGGATCCTGCATGGCGGCCACGACACGAGTAACGCCAGCGGCGATCAGCGCATCACAGCAGGGGTGGCGTACGGCCATGATGGCTGCAGGGTTCCAGCGTGGACATAGGCGTTTGCGCCACGCGCTTTCTCGCCCGCCATGCGCAGGGCGTGGACTTCAGCATGCGGTTCACCGGCGCGCTGATGCCAGCCCTCACCGACCACCTCGCCATCGCGCACAATCACGCAGCCCACATTGGGGTTCGGCATCGTCGTAAAGCGGCCGCGTCGCGCCAGTTCCAGCGCACGCGCCATGTAAAGTTCATCCATGGTTTAATCCTGTAACCGGGCGAATCTCTTCGCCAAAAATCACGAATGTCTTCAAAGCTGCGGTAAACCGAGGCAAAGCGGATGTAGGCGACTTTTATCGAGCTTCTTCAGCTCATCCATCACCAGATTGCCGATCAGCTTACTGGAATCTCACGTTCACCGGTGGCACGCAGCTGGGTTTTAATATGGTTTACGGCGCTTTTCAAACCGCATCGGCGCTGACCGGACGCTTCTCAAGCGCTTTCATCATCCCGCTGGGCCATTTTGTCTTCATTAAACGGTTCGCGCACGTCATTGCTTTTCACCACGCGTGGCATCACCAGTTCCGCCACCTCGAAGGTGGTAAAACGCTCATGACACATCAGACACTGGCGGCGGCGGCGCACCGAAGAGCCTTCACTAACCAGACGAGAATCAATCACTTTGGTGTCCACAGCGGAGCAGAATGGGCAATGCATGACGTTTCCTGACGCGAGAGAGATGGGCCAGACAGTGTAGCGCGAACTGCGAATCAACAAAATCTCTTCCGTGCCTTTCCTGTGCCATCACGCACAGCATAAATGATGTTAAATATCAGCGACGGCAAAAGGGTCTACGCTTATAGAGCCGAAAGACGGCGTATATCCACTAACACACTGGAGGTTGTATGGGTCTGTTTAATTTTGTGAAAGAAGCCGGTGAAAAATTATGGGATGCCGTGAATGGCGGCGATGACCAGAATAAAAAGCTGCAGGAATCACATCAACAAGCTCGGTTTACCCGACAGCGACAAAGTGGATGTGAAGGTCAATGGCGATACCGTGACCGTGACTGGGCGATGGCCTTTCCCAGGAGCTGAAAGAGAAGATTCTGATCGCAGCCGGTAACGTTGCAGGCATCACCAAAAGTGGAAGATAAGGTGACCGTGACAGACAGCGCGACCGAGTCAGAACTTTTACACCGTGAAAAAAGGCGACACGCTGAGCGCAATTTCCAAACAGGTTTATGGAAATGCCAACGAATACAACAAGATTTTCGAAGCGAATAAGCCAATGCTCTCTCATCCTGATAAGATCTATCCTGGCCAGGTTTTACGTATTCCAAAATAACGGACAAGGATAACTTATGAGCAGGATGGTTTGGGTTCCGGTGGCGCTCTCTCTGGTGATGCTGAGCGGGTTGCAGCAGTAGCGCCAGCAACCCGCAGGTCAGAGAGCTGCATCAGGAAGTGAGTCAGCTTAATCAGCAGATGCAGCACCTGACCACGCAGGCCAGCGCGCTGGAGATTCAGGGGCAGTTAAACAGCCATTCGCAGCAAGGCGCGTGGCTGATCCCGCAGGCGAACAACGCCGGTGGCGCTGCAAACCCAGCTCGGCACGCTGCGACTGACGCTCTCACCTGTCCACCGCTGAAGCCAGCGGCTCGCGGACAACCCTGACGGTACGGTCAATGGACGATCGCCCCTTGCCCGCCCTGCATGCTACGGTGAACTGGGGGCGAACTCGAATCCGCAACCGGTAAACCACTGAGTAACGGCAGTCTGAGTCAGACTATAGCGGTGCCTGCCTCGCTGTTGCCCCAGCATTCGGTGAGCATACCGCTGCGACTCAGCGGCCTCACACCGGATCAATCAGGTTATGTCCGCGTGCATAACGTCACCGGCGACGCACCTGCCCGACCCCCCTGCTGCACCCCTGATCACAAGTGCTAAAAAAACGGGCAGCCACATGGCTGCCCGTTTTTATTTCTCTGCGGCGATTAAGGCAGGATAGAAGGCTGATTCGGCGCCCTCTTTCTCGACTTTCTGCACCAGCATATGTTCACGCTTCATGCCCAGCTTCAGCGCCAGCGCCGAAGAGACATAAATCGATGAAATCGTACCAATCGTCACACCAATCAGCATTGGTCAGTGAGAAGCCTTTCAGCAGCGCACCACCAACACGAAGAGGATGAGGATCATCGCCAGCGTGGTCAGCGAGGTAATCAGCGTACGGCTTAACGGCTGGGGTCAGTGACACGTTAGTAATATCGTAAGAGCTGCCGCGACGGATCTTGCGGAAGTTTTCACGAATACGGTCCGACACCCACGATTTTATCGTTAAGCGAGTAGCCAATCACCGACATCAGTGAGGCAACAATCGTCAGGGTCGATTTCAATGCGGAACAGCGCCAGCAGGCCGCAGGTGATGATCACGTCATGCGCCAGCGCCAGCACTGGTACCAGCGCCAGACGCCACTCAAAGCGAAAACCGATGTAGATCAGAATCGCAATCAGCGCGGACAACAGCGCCATCGCACCCGCCTGCGCAAGGTCGCTGCCCACACTCGGACCCACGAACTCAATGCGCTTAACGGTGGCGTTTTGCTGCGTGGTCTGGTTAATTACCGACACCACTTTATTGCCTAACTCGGTGCCCGCCGGGCCGGTAACCGGTGCCATACGCACCATGACGTCACGGCTGCTGCCAAAGTTCTGCACCACGGCTCGTCAAAGCCCGCTTTCACCAGATCACCACGCAGGACTTCAAGATCGGCCGGTTTTTCCAGCGCGATCTCAATCACCGTACCACCGGTGAAAATCGAGGCCCCAGTTAAAACCACGCACACCCACGATAGCAATCGCGGCGAGAATCAGCAGTCCCGAAATGATGAAGGCCAGCTTATCCCAGCGCATAAAGTCGACGACTTTACGCCCGTGGTTCAACTGCTCAATGTTATATTCCTGTGCCACAACGCACTCCTCAGATAGACAGCTTGTTGATGGCGTTTGCCACCGTAAACCAGGTTAACAATGGCACGGGTACCGACAATCGCGGTGAACATTGAGGTTGCGATACCAATTGCGGTGGTAATAGCAAGCCTTTGATCGAACCGGTGCCGACTGCATAAAGAATGATAACTTTGATCAGGGTGGTCACGTTCGCATCGACAATACTGGAGAAGGCGCCTTTATAGCCCTCATGAATTGCCTGCTGAACCGAGCGCCCGTTACGCAGCTCTTCTTTAATACGTTCGTTAATCAGCACGTTGGCATCCACCGCCACCGCCAGCGTTAACACGATTACCGGCAATACCCGGCATGGTCAGGGTCGCGCCCGGCAACAGCGGGACATAATGCCGACAATCAGCACCAGGTTAACCAGCAGCGCGCTGGTCGCAATCAGACCAAATTCTTGTAGAACACCACCATAAACAGGATCGACGCAAGCAGACCCCACAGGCAGGCTTCCAGACCCTGATAATGTTCTGCTGACCCATGGTCTGCCCGATAGTACGCTCTTCCACAATCTGGATGGGCGCAATCAACGCACCGGCACGCAGCAGCAGCGAGAGCTGACGCGCTTCGTTCGGGTTGTTGATACCGGTGATGCGGAAGCTGTTCTCCCAGACGAGACTGGATGTTGGCGACGTTAATCACCTCTTTCCTGTTTCACCAGAATTGAACGGCCGTTGGCATCTTTCTTACCACTGTCTTTGTACTCCACAAACAGGGTCGCCATCGGCTTGCCGATGTTGTCCTGGTGAAGTTCGACATGATGTTACCGCCTGCGCCATCCAGTGAAATGTTCAACCTGTGGCTGGTTGTACTCATCCATGCTGGAAGTCGAGTCGGTGATATGGTCACCGGTCAGGATCACCCGCTTGTAGAGCACAAACCGGCCTGGCCATCACGCATGTCTTTAACTTCAGAGTCACCCGGTACACGACCACTGGCCCGCTACGGTTGGAATCCACGCTGGTGTTTACCAGACGGAATTCCAGCGTCGCCGTTGCACCCAGAATCTCTTTAGCGCGTGCCGTATCCTGAATACCCGGCAACTCAAACTACGATGCGATCGGAACCCTGACGCTGTACCAGCGGTATCGGCCACGCCCAGCTGGTTCACACGGTTACGCAGAATAGTAATGTTCTGCTGAACCGCATATTCACGCGCTTCGCTGAGACGAGCATCGCTCATGGTGGCACGCAGGGCATCGCTGCCGCTGCTGTTGATCACCAGATCCTGATGACGGCGAGGTCAGCCAGGAGATCGCCGCATCGCGGCTGGCTGCGTCACGGAAACGAATTTCCACGCCGTAGTTCGCGATTTGGTTGACGGTGGTGTAAGGGATACTTTTGGTGCGCAGGTCGCTACGCAGCGAGTCAGCATTCTGCTCCTGCAGTTTGCCGAGTGCGGTGTCCATGTCCACTTCCATCAGGAAGTGCACACCACCACGCAGATCGAGACCGAGTTTCATCGGTTCTGCTGACAGCATACTCAGCCAGCGAGGCGTGGCTGGCGCGAGGTTCAGCGCAACAACGTAGTCTTCACCCAACGCTTTCATGATCGCTTCACGGGCGCGTAACTGCACATCCGTATTATTGAAGCGCGCGGTAATCGCAACCATTTTCCAGCGCAACAGATTTGCTCTGGATATTGTCTTGTTTTAATAGCGGACTGAATTTGATCCAACGTCTGCTCACTGGCGGCGCTTCCGCGCGCACCAGTGATTTGAACGGCCGGATCCTCACCATACAGGTTGGGAAGCGCATAGAGCAGGCCGACGAGAATCACCGACGACCAGCATCACGTACTTCCACAAAGGATAACGATTTAACACGGCAGTTCCCTTAGGGAAGAAAGAATTACAGCGCCTTGATAGTGCCTTTAGGCAGCACGGCGGCGACGAAATCACGTTTAATGACGACTTCATTGGTGTCATTCAGCGCGATAAGCTACGTAGCCCGTGTCAGAGACTTTTGTTACGCGGCCTACAAGGCCACCGCTGGTCGCACTTCATCACCCTTAGAGATAGAATCCATCAGCTTCTTGTGCTCTTTCGCACGTTTCTGCTGCGGACGCAGGATCATGAAATAGAAAATCAGACCAAACACCCACCAGCATGATCACCAGAGAAGACGGACTTCCCTGAGACGGTGCGCCTGCTGCGGCCACGGCGTCAAGAAATGAAAAAGCTCATTAAATTTCCCTCATTGATGAATTATCAGACGTTAAAGCGGAACTTCTTTGCCCGTCCGTTGGTAGAAATCGTTTACAAAGCGCTCTAATTTACCCTCTTCGATGGCCTGGCGTAAACCTGCCATCAGGCGGCTGGTAATAGCGCAAATTGTGGATAGTGTTCAGACGCGCGCCAAGTATTCGTTACAACGGTCGAGATGATACAAGTAGGCACGACTATAATTGCGACAGGTGTAACAAGCAACTCCGCAGCCAGTGGCGCCAGTGTCATCTTTGTATCGGGCGTTGGCGGATTTTCACCACACCCTCAGTCACAAACAGATGACCATTTTCGGGCATTACGGTCCGGCATCACGCAGTCAACATATCGACGCCGCGACGGGACGCCCTCAACCAGATCTTCTGGCTTGCCGACACCCATCAGATAACGCGTTTATCCTGCGGAAGCTGCGGACAGACGTGCTCAAGAATACGGTGCATGTCCTGCTTAGGCTCACCCAACCGCCAGGCCGCCCAACAGCGTACCCATCAAAGCCAATCTCTACCAGACCTTTCACCGAGACATCTCGTAAATCTTCGTAAACCGAGCCCTGAATATGCCAAATAGCGCATTTTTATTGCCCAGGCTGGTCAAAACGGTCACGACTACTGCCGTTGCGCCAGCGCAGCGACATCTCCATCGAGCGTTTGGCGTAGTCCCAGTCCCGCCGGATAGGGCGTACATTCATCGAAAATCATCACGATGTCAGAACCGAGGTCATACTGAATCTCCATCGATTTTCCGGATCGAGGAAGAATCGGGTCGCCGTTGATCGGGTTACGGAAATGCACGCCCGCTTCGGTGATTTTAACGGATGTCGCCCAGGCCGTGAAGACCTGGAGCCGCCGAGTCGGTCAGGATCGGCCCTTTCCACTGCATAAAGTCATGCAGATATCGCCATGCAGTTTCATGATCTCCTGACCCGGACGCGCCAGAGGTGGAAGGTATTGCCGCAGAATGATCTGCGCGCCGGTCTCCTGCACTTCTTCCGGCGTCATGCCTTTAACGGTGCCATAGGTTGCCAACAGCATAAACGCAGGGGTTTCCACCCACCGCGATCAAAAATCAGATAGACGGCCACGGCGTGCGCGCCCGTCTGTTGGTATACAAGTTCAAATTTCACAAAGCCTCCATCGGAGAAACAGTCCATGCAGATAACCGTCATTCGCTCTCAGTCGATTCCGGCTATCGGTTAATAAATCAGCGCCCACTTTTTCCCAGCGCGCCTGCGGATTTTGCTGATAAACATCGCGTCGCCATAACTGAAGTAAACGATATTGCTCAGCCACGGCTGCGCGGTACGCGGCCATGGTGTGCTGATAACCGGCAACGCCGAGACCATAGCATAATCAGAGTCGTTCGGCAGAGGAGTTGGGATCACGCATCGAAATCACCTGAACTCAGACGTATCCCGGTAGATAAAATCTGGGAATCGTCGAAGACGGCGCAATCAGGGCACCTGACCATCGCTTGGCGGCGCTCCTCCAGCGAACTCCAGAGGTGGTGCCGACAGCGACTACTATTGCCGCGTGCTTACAGCTAGCACCGCATCAACAACCTCCTGCGGCACTTCGGCATATTCAGCATGATTGATCGCTCTTCGATGGGTGTCCACGGCGCACCGCTGGAAGGTTCCTGCACCGACATGCAGCGTCACAAACGCCATCTCAAGCCCTTCTCTTTCAGCGCCTGCAGCACGGTTCATCAAAATGCAGACGGCGTCGTGCCCCAACGCACCGTCGGCACTATAAACCGTCTGATAGAGCTCGCGATTCCGCCTCTTCATCCGGGACGGGGTCGATATAAGGCGGCAGAGGCATATGCCCGACGCTGGTTGAGGAATGTCGAGCACCGCCCGCTCATCATCAAACACAATCTTCAAAACAGGCAATCGTACTCGCCACCATCGTCCCGCTTTGACGCTCTCGTCTTCCGGCCCAGCAGAGCAGTGTCTGCTCCCTGCTTCGGCGCTTTCGAGGCGCGCCACAGGCCCACACCGTCGGCCGAGCATCCGCTCACCACACTCGATTTTGCCGCCCTGGTTTGCGGCAAAGACGCCGCCGGAAATCACAAGGGTGTGTTGAACCAACAGCAGATCGCCCGGATTCAGCTGTATCCAGCACGTCGGTGAAACACACCGTGCGACAGAGCCCGATGGGACCATCGAGGACAGCAGCGACAGCCGCGGCCTGCGCCTGGGGTATAGTGACAATCAGGGATTCGGCAGTTACAAAAGCAAAAATCGGCGACACGCATGAAAGATTTCTTTCTCAGCAAAACAGGCGCACAGTTTAGCGAAAATCGACCAATTCTGAACAATGGCTGCGCAAAGGCGTTCAACCTATATGCGACATGAACTTTCCTTGCGTCATTCCCAATCTGGCCTAAAGCTGGCCGACGCTCCTTACCCGCATTTTAAATGCCGATTTTTTGCTGGCAACCCGCACCAGCACTGTCTGCGGCCCTCGCGGACGGCTTCTGAGGCACCGTCCGTCCCTATGTGATGACCGTGCGCTGCCGGAGTGCGCAGCGCCCGTCCACTGTTCCGTCCGAAACCTATCGCTGGCACCCATACGCTGGACGGTTCTCGGAACCCTTTCTGGCCCTCACACTGGCAGCACTTCACGCCGGGCCAGACGTGAGTGCCTTCTGCCGCCGCCGAGCGCAGATTCATGCCGCAACTGGCAGACACCCCCATCGGAGTTTCAGAAATCAACGCGGTGATGTGCGCGAGCGCTGGTTTGAGCATTATGCCCCCCGCGCGGCTGGAGCGGGGCTGCACGGCATGGCCACCGCCGTCCCCGCCTGGCGGCCCTGCGCGACGCCTACCACGATTTCACGCAACACTATGATCAGCTGGCAGCGCTGTTTTTTTTTGGTTTTTTATTAATCCGCGTTTTAATGGCGCTGGCGACCAGCAGAGCCCTGTAAAACCCTATCCTCTGCTGCCTTAGCCGGGCTGCGGAGCCAGGCTTCGCCCTCCGGGAAGCCGCCTAACCGGACCCGCACCAGCTGGCCATTGCTGCCTATCTGCGCTAAGAAGCCTTTTTAACAATAGTTTAAGTAATATCACAGCCAGAAGACCGCCTGTACGCCGTGCCTTCCGTTTGTTTTGACAAAAGACATAAGATAAAAGTGTCTCTCCGCTTTCGCATTCTGAAATTGACGCGCTTTACCGTTACGCCTCGACCTCGCCCCTGCGGCGGCCAGCCGGGCTTATTCTGGTTCAGCACGTCAACACTGGTGGGAACACAAAAGGATTTGAGGACTGGTCAGCGAGGCTGATCTAACGTTGAGGCATTGATAAGACATTAATCGCTGGCCTTTCCCTACCATGCTGTCTAGCGAAGAGAGCGGCGGTGAGGTTCAGGCGCGCCCTTTACTGGGTGTCATCCCATCGACGAGACCGCCTGGTCTCCCAACGGCCTGCCTACTGTGCGTCTCGCCGGCGGTGGTCTGGGACGGCGAACCAGTATCGGCGTGGTTGCGATCCCAATCACAGGACGTTTCACGCACGGCAGGTCAGGGTGGTGGGTTAGAACCCGTTTTGCATGTCAGGGCGCGACCATCTCACGAGGGTTTGCTCGCATCACAAGTCAGTCGAACCCCTAGCCGAAGCGTCTGCGCCTGATGAGCGCTTAACTGAACCGGTGGCATGTATTATATCGCATCGGTTCTCCGCCTGACCGCGCCTGGGCGGCCGCCGGGCGCTGATTGGCTACTATGAAGCGCATATATGCATCCCTGGATAGCCCCTGCCGGGCATCGTCCTGTGCGCGAAGCGGGCGGCCGTTCACTAATGTTATCTTGC